>OX235263.1:35385878-35515776 GCA_944472135.2 Trichobilharzia regenti
CATCCACTCCTTGTGACTTATGATCTCCAATGAAACTGTTTTGTTCTTCGTTATTACTCTTTTGTCTCACACCTCTGCTCACTGTTTCTATTATGCTTTTCTTGTACTTTCTTCTCTTGCTTTGTGTGCTACAAGGAGGGAGTGTGGCGACTTGAACTTCCGCACATATGTGGAAAGTTCTATGTCGAAAACAGACAGACAGATAGACTTCTCAAACAGCGGAATATGCCCATTCAGTCATAGAGAAACGCCGTTGCGTCGAAAAAGAAACATTTCCCAATTTATCATTAACTAGATTGTACAATAATGTAAGACGATGATTTGGGCAAGTTTGTTTGACATAACAATAATAATAACAACTAGGTCACATTTCGAGCATAATGCATTCACAGAGCAGTTTGAGATATTATGATGTGGATTTAAGCCATGACATACACACAGCACTTATGAGGTTAATGATAACAATGGCAGACTCAGTTTTTATTTGTATGAAAAGCCTTAGGTTTTGATATCAGCAACCATTTAGCTACTCTAATTGGCACATGCTTATGCTTTACTGACCCGCTTTCAGCCAAATAAGTGTCATAAATTATATATTCTTCAACGACCTAGTCGTTTTGCCCAACACGAAACTTAGTTTGTCTTAAAAACTGGAGTAATGCGAAATATTGGCATTTACGTATTTCTTGAGATAAAAAGTACACTCATACGTGCCACGCTAGGTTTGAAATGTTTGATTCTATTGCTAAGGAAACTGTAACTCTTTCAGGTGTAAAGGATTTTAGGTGTGCTTGTAGGAAAGTTTTGATTTGATCAGTCAGTCAGCTGGCTAAAAGTTAGCACACTTACTTGTTAATTGGAACACACTTCCATTATTAAGTTCTAAGACACATTTGTTGTGTAACGGCTGGTGCTACCTACCAAAAGATGAGTGTTTGTCTTCCATATCGAGCAATTTTAACTGATATCCAATTACATTGGAAAAGTTAGATGTAGTCATATTGAAAAATTGCACCATTCGATGCAGCTTTTGTTTGTTAGGCTAAATGACATGCACGTTTGAGAACTACCTGGTAAGTATCCTCAAGAGTCTAAGAGCAAACATGATTCCAAAACATACTTTATCGCAGATGCACTCATTCCATATGATTCCCAGATCTATTAAATTTTTATTATTCTCTATGTGCTGATAGTTATTCTTCGTGGCATTCTTCCTTCCTCTACTTTTAAGTATACTAAGGGAATTGCAATAACTTCTCTAGTCTTAAGTTGAAAATTTAGCTTACTTCACTGCAGTTCTATTAACAGCTTTAAACATCATTGACTTCACACTGGAAACACACAGCTCCTTAATCAAGCCGTGATCACAAGTTTCCAGCCTTCTACTTTAGTCTGTTTAGCTCCAAGATTCTACCGTCGAAAGCAACAATCGTCAACTAAATAGTCACTTATTTCAGTTTTTCTTCCCATGTGTTAAAGAATTCTGTGATTACATGAAAGCAAAGGTGATATAAGATATTTTTCACCCACAGTCACATACTCTTCAGTATAAAAACGTAAGTATGATGTGAAAAACCAACTACAAATGTGAATTATTGTAAATCCACACTAGTTAAATCAGTTAATTTAGCTTAATGTGGCAACAGTATTCGAACGGCAACACATACACAAACTGATGATATTATAGTCGTGATTTTTTGAATAAAAACCCCAGTCATTAGATTGCAGCAGTGAGTTCAGTTACGTACGTAATTCTGATATGCATACAATTAGTCAGTCATTTGTTTGATGTATTCTTCATTAAGACCGCAAGAAATATAGAGACAAGTGAAAACAACACAGACAGATCTTGAAATCTCGCATTAATTTTGTAAGTGATTCTGGTATAAACTATAGTATTATAGTGTATAGCATCAGTCCATATGAACACATAGTTTTTCAGAAGCATTTAAAATATAGACGAAGTTAAAGTATCATAGCCAAAGTTAGGGTCTTTCAAAACTTGTCGTTCACGAAGCAGTCAGAAACAGGGAACTCTACGAAAAGTCATTACAAACCAAACCATGCCTGCCTTTTTGGACTTTGAGAGGGTAGATACACAATTCTAATTATTCTCTAGGTACATCCTCTATAAATCGATATTGTTAGGTAGGGTTATGCCTTTTAAGATAAATTTATCTTAAAAGGTTTAGGGTCTACGCCTAAAGCTGGGTGAGGGGTTAAAGTTATGAATAGGATTTAGATAAAAGGACAGTTTCAAAAATTTCAATGGACCTCAAAGTACCATGACCTACAGTCACTTCGATGAATACATCTATAGATGCAGATGCGATATATCGCGCGTGGTATTTTCTTCTCTATAGATCATCTGTGTAGTAACTAAGAGGCATTCCTACAATACATAAGCGACAAACATATAGTGTAACATCATTTTCCTAGTGGTTTTCAGTGTATTTTTCAACTATTATGTGACTTCTGAATCTATATTTTGACCAGTTGTCCGAGGTAACTGCGATTTTTGCTGTGACAGTATAACTTTCCTAAAATAAACCTAACCACAGCTCTCCTAAATAGCACAAATTATCAGACACACTGCATCATACCACAAACTCTACGAGAAACTCCTTAAGCACAGTGGTTAGGACTCTCGCCGACCATGCACATGGTCCGGGGTTCGAGCCTGCACCGACGCACATCTGATATCTATGGTCGGCCTGCAAAATTTGGGCTACCGATATCCATGCTGAAAATTCCATACTTGTACCGAAAATACAGTGTGGAACCAAGCTGTAAATCAAAAAAAAATCAAAAAAAAAAAACCTTGTGTGTAACGCCAAGTTTATAAACAGCGTCAAGGCCGATTGTGCCCTCCAATATCCAATATCCTGATTACGAGCTAGTATAAACCAGTGATTTCTTTGAGCTCGCTTCTTGATTGTGAGGTATAGGTTCTTGATCTTCGGTAAACTTCTGCGTAGCTTGTCCCGCCACTCGACTATCGCAGCTTTGGTTGACTCCAAAGGGAGTAGTGCTGGGATTAATTATATGTGGTTTGTAGTATGCAGTATGTTAGGACTGTATTGCTGCCGTGAATGGAGTTTGACCTAACTCCTGTTGGTCATTCGGTGTAGTCATAAAAAACGGAATAGTAGTAATAATTAGAAGAATAAAAATAAGAGATAGGATAGCGGCACAAATAGCTTATGGAGAGGTTGAGCACTTGAAGGTCACTTATGCACGCTGTGATTGGTAGATTTTCCTCTGCGTAAACGTTGCGGCTAATACGTGCCTTACGTTACTGAAGCGGGCTTTGAAATAGCAATAATAAAAGCGGATAGACATTATATTTTCTAGCTTAAGGGACCAAGTTAACATGCTTATAAATTTCACAGATGTGAGAAGCATTAGATCCACTTACAAGGAGAATATTACTGAGTAACTTAATCAAAGAAGTATAAAGTTTGAAGATTTTATCTCTTTCGGTTAATTGTAACGGATGGATAGGAGTCACGTGTATAATATTTCCTTTTTATAGAAGAGAAAATGTGACAGGTAGTTTGGAAGTTACACAATTCCTGAAATATATCGTGGAATATATGGACGACTAATCTATAGAATTTCACCAACTCTGTGGTTTTTCCTTGCTTTGTTCACATATTCAGTGTGGCTAAGATTAGGAATTGTTCACCAGAGGTAAGATTAATTTACCTGATATGTATATATCCTCAGAATTTTCTCAATATGGCTGAATGCATTCGAAGGAATACAATCTCAATCTCTGCTTGAAAAGTTCATATCTAGTTTCTGAGAACGGATCTGGTGATGACGAAAACTGCAAAGACTGGTTCAACACCACTAACAACGGAAGCAAACGAATACAAATGTTGTGGATAGAGTGTTTGGTGGACTTAATGATGACTATGATGCAGCTGCAAAAAAACTCTACAACTGTGATTTTTTCACTGGATTGCTATTAACTCTCTTTAGTGTAGATATGTACTCTTTCATTCTGAGTCATTTTTAACTTGATTGATTATTGTTTCCTTACAAATATATGCATTTATGTTGACTAACATTGTCTCTTTCACTTATCATTTTGACGACATTGCAGAGCTAACGAGAATATGGTAGGCAACGTATTAATACTTATGTGAAATGCGTCAGTCTTAAAATATTACTATTTCCTCAATGGATCATCAAGCCTTGCGTAAAGTGTTTCAGTTGCGTATAATATTGGTATTCGCGACTGTTAAGAAAGTAGCCGTCAAACATGTTTTCGCACTGTAATAACGAAACATAACCTAGCAAATATGGGTTCTATACGTACACGACTTGTAGTAGTAGTCTAGGCACTTCATGCGCACTATGCAGCGTATATCCTATTTACCACGAATAGTCTGCTATTCTTATGTTGCGTTTAACACTACTACCTCAAAGGAAATCATTGCGTTATAAAGAGATAACTACATTACTCTTCTTGTGTTATCATTTCGTATCAATAGGTTCTTACATGATCACATTAACACTCAGACTCGTGCATTAGTTGATCACATCACTAAATTTGATTGATTACTTTGTTATCATAAAATACTGTAACGCACTAGATAGGCTTTTGTTGTGCATATCGCCTGTTTAAGGTTTACTAGCGAAAGCGATAACAGTACCCCCATTGTGTATACATTCAACCAGATGTAAATATGGCATTTTACCAATATTATGTCTTCTACACTAGCATCAATTTGCAACTCGACAAACAGTAACTATTATTAGTGTGCGAATAAGATGCAAAATTTTTAAAAAAATATTTATTTCGACAAATACATTCATAATATCACAAATATTTCATCAATTACACAAATATTATTGTTTTTAGTCCCAATTAGAATGTCTAAATGTATTGCGTGATTGCGGAATTGAAGAACATAACCTGGAAATTAAAAATGACAAAAATTCAGTCAGGAAATGATGGGCTGAATAAATAACTTGAAACACAGTACCTACCAGTGAAATGACTGTTTATTCACCGTTATCTAACGAAATTACCAACTCAGTTTCCTTTATTACTGCGAAATTTAGTAAACATAATGAAATCATAATTACCTAGATATTTAACTCTCTACTAATCATTTACGTAAAATACACTGAGGAATTGGAGTTATTTTGCATTTTATATCATAATTGACATTTTCCAACAAATTCTGACATTTCTTATGCACCTCAGTATGTCAATTCCATAAAAAAGGGAGCATTTTGTAAACACATTGAAAAAAGACAACTTTTTTCACTTTTTACACGATTTTTCGTGAAAATGCGATTTTTAAAGTCCATTTCTGTCGAAAAAACTACTAAAAACAACGTAGAATAGCCCAAACACAGCGCCACGATAACGCCTTAAAACTGCAGAAATCAGCTGATTTGTGCCTCTATCCTATCCCTAAAAATAATGGGTTGTAGTGTAGATAATATAGGTTGAGATAAGTGGAATAATAAAGGTGACCTAAGGAAAAGATAGAGTGAGAGAAGGCAGAATAGGTCACGGGGATTTAGTTTGTACGCTTATCAATTGACAGTGTGGTTTCAAGTTTTATGGGGATAAGCCATTGAGACACAAACCTTGCATTTCTGCATGATTGTCTAGCTTCCGCTTAGAAATCTCCAGAGAAGGCGCTGTAGTCACGGCCGCCGGTAAAGTGTTCCAGAGACGGCAAACACGAAGCGAAAAGAAATGTGATCGCACTCGAGTCTTTGGTCTCTGGTGTGCTATCCTTAGCGGGTTACCTCGTGGAAGCCTATAGTCACTTAATGGCAGGATGCTTTTATTTGGCTGGGCCTGGTCATTTAGGATTTGGTAGACGGTGATGAGGTCTCCCCTGTGCCTTCGGTAACTAAGTGTGAAGAGACCTAATTTCTTTAGTCTTTCCTCATATGATTTGTTGCGGAGGCCGATCACCCATTTTGTCGCTCGTCTCTGGACACTTTCTAGAATGTTAGCATCCCTTTTGAGTAGCGGAGGTGCAATGATATTATGCACCTCAAGGTGTGGCCTCACATATGCCTTATATAACCTTAAGAACAGTTCCGGAGTGAGAGCTCCCAGCTGCCTATGCATAAAGTGTAAGGTTGCGTAGGCTTTGGCGACGTCCCTCGAGTAATTTCTACTGGTGTCCAGCTTTTCTGTTAGAATAAGACCTAGGTCTCGCTCTGATTGAACACAACTCAAATTCTGGCCACCAAGGGTGTAATCTACACTCTGTGACCTGCCCGAATGAAGTTGCACTACTTTGCACTTCTTTAGGTTGAAAGGCATTCCGTTAGCTAGAGCCCAGTTTCCCAGAGTTTGCAGGTCAGCCTGCAATCTGTCTGAGTCTTCCGATGAGTTTATTGCTCTCCAAATCTTTACGTCGTCAGCGTAAAGAAGCGCAGAGCAGTTTAGTTGGGAGGGTAGGTCGTTGATAAAAATCAAAAACATCAACGGCCCTAGGATAGAACCCTGAGGAACCCCTGATGCCGAGGTGTGCCAGGATGATCGGATGCGGTTGACTTTGGTGCAGAATTCTCTCTCGCCTAAGTAATCTGTCAGCCATGCGAGAAGTGCTCCAGAAACACCCGCCTTGCTTATTTTGTGAAGGAGCAGACCATGGTGAACTGTGTCGAATGCTTTCGCAAAGTCGAGAAAGATCACGTGGGCTGGTACCTTTTTGTCCCAGGATAGTGTCCAATCGTTCCAAGCTAGTAGAAGATTCGTCACGCAGGATCTTCCCCTCCTAAAACCGTGCTGTGCTTCGTGAAGGAGGTTAGTCCCATCGAAGTATTTTCTCATATGGTCGTCAATGATACTTTCCAATATCTTCGATATCACTGGAAGTAGAGCAACTGGTCTGTAACTGGTCGCATTCTGCCGGTTACCACCCTTGAAGATAGGGGATAGGATTGCTCGTTTCCATTCACATGGAAGTTTCCCTACATCAAGGGAGTGTTGGAACAGATCGCTTAGGGGTTGGCAGAGACTTTCTGAACACTGCTTCAGGACAGATGGTCTGATGTCATCACAACCTGAAGACTTTCCCGAAGCCAACCTTCCCAATTTTGCAAGTACCATAGCCGGGGTAATTTGAAATGTACCCAGGAGGTTTTCGCATGTTGGTTTTGCGATGTAATCTGGATGTTCTGTGGGGTAATATCCTCGTTACTGTTTAGTTGCCTGTGAAAGGCTAGGCTGAACGTCTCTGCCATTTCAAGACTAGTAAGAGATTTCCCATCAGAACCCACTAGATTGCATGCTCCCTGGTTGGTCGGTTTTCTTTCGGACATAAACCTGTAGGGGCTTTTGGGGTTCACGAGAAGCTTATTGGCGAGGTCTCCCTGAAATGTCCTTCTATCGCTCCGGACTCGTATGTTACATCGATTCCTGAGTTCAAGGTACACTTCATGTTCGGGTTGACTCTTCGATCGTCGCCACGCAAACCAGGCTTTTCGCTTCGCCTGCAGAAGGCGTCGTGTCCCCCTTGTTAGCCATGATCGTTGCTTCCTAGCTTTTGGTGTGACTAAAGGAACAGTGTCTGAGACCGCCTGGTGAATGATCTCCTTTACCACTCTCCAGTGTTCTTCAACTGTTAGCTCGGTCCATTTTTTAGGCCAATTTGCTTCAGACAGAAGTCTTCGCATTTTGGTGTAGTTGGCTTTGTTATAACACAGATAGGGCTGTGTATTGTCCCACTGTAAGCGCTCGCGGAGGACTATGTCGAATACTATGACCGCGTGGTCACTACTACCTATGGGAGTCGTGATCTGAACGTTTTCCACTAGTAGCTGGTCACTAGTGAGCACGTAATCCAGTCTAGAAGACTTCCCATCAGGGCCCCATCTAGTATCCATTTTGACATTTTCAGTGAATCCAGCCTTCCTGATGGTATGCAGCAGATTTCGATCAAATCTATCATGGGCTTTTCCCGACACCAAGTTAAGAGATGGGGCATTGAAGTCACCAGCTATGACAATTTGATCATAACCCATGTCTTGAGTTGCTGAGATTGTATTTAGCAGTACCTGGTTGTGGTCTGCTCCACATGAAGTTGCCCTCGAATATCCAACATTTTACATTGTAGGTAGTGTGCAGGAATTCAATTTATTTGGTTGTTTTATTTCGCGCTTAGATTGCTGTTATAAAATATGACACGTTGAGCCCTCCAACTAGCCCACCTTAGCTTCGTTAGATCCTTATTAGGGTATTTAGTAGATTAAGATTTGTAGATAGTTTGAGGCCTGTGTTAAGACAGTGACTGTTGCGTAATCGAAATTGCTTTTTCCAGAGTTGCCATTATAAAGATATGATGATAGTCGGGTGTGCTGATGCTACTGTGTTAATATAAATATACTTCTGCCTCGCAGACCAGAAAAGAGTCAGTAAATCTGGTTGGAACAACTTGTTCGTCCAAATTAAGAAACATTCCACAATCGTTGTTTTGAGGCAGGAAAGATACCGTTATGGCAAAGTGGCTACTTCATTAGGACTGGCTGCAGGTAGCAGAGTCGTCAGAACACTATGAAAATACAAGGTCTTTATCCATGTTTGATACTAATGAGTGACGGAGAGGGAAATATGATTGTGAAGGAAGAAACCTGTTAGTTACGCTGCTTGAACGACTTTGAACTTGTTCCCGATTAGCTTCATGCGGAAATAACTTTCAAGAAGTTTCTGTGGCCATATTTTTAACTAGAATTGAGATCTGGTCTGTGGGCTCCTTAATCCGGCTCACCTAACCTGGTGGCTAAGCCGCGCTTAATACCACCCTATCTAGCCAAAGGAGATTATAACATGGTTGCTGGAAGATGTATTTGTTGATGATGATTTGGAGAGAGTTTTAGATGCTGACGACAATGATATTCACGTATACTACGAAGTATACCAACGAAAAGTTTGATACCCACGGCTTCTGTAGTATTCGTTCCGCGTAGACCAAAGGTAAAGCAAAAGGCAATGTTTGACCGTCCAAATTATGAGATATATTTCAGGACCCAATTGGAGTGCAAGATGATTGCTTAGTTGGCGAGGGATCGTGCACGAACGTGACACGATGGATTACGTAAATGACGTGGTTGCTTGACGGGAAGCCCTCAGCTAAACAAGTCGACTCAAACAATCGGAGCCAGCATCCAGTGTTCAGTGATGAGCGCTGTGATCAATAATTTTGGGGACTTATTTACCGCTATAGAGTGCACAACTAGCTAATCACACCACAACGAAGCTAACGACCTATTGTCGCTTGAACATTATATTGACCACCATGTTTCTCAACCCACACGGATAAACAAATTGACGGCTGACGGTGAAACAGATGAGGTTCAGTGGAGCTGATGAACTTCCATTATCCCTCCCATTACTGATCCACTAGAATCAATTGTTATTGATTTGACTTAGCGACAGAAGTTACTCTTTATAGCAGGATTTTGTGGAACCCACGGAAATCCATCGGGTACGATGGGTCTGAAACATAAGGCAAAGGACGACAGAAACCGGCGAAAGGAAAGAGTTTATTCTAATTAGGAAATTGGTGGTACTAACTGTGAGACGGAACAATCGATCAACGTAGCGTTTGATACAAGTAGTGGGTAGTTGGGCTGGTATAATTTCGTGAAGCCTAAGTGTGGAAAAGATCCCTGTGATGAGAAATGACCAGCTGAGGGTGGATGTGTCTGTGTAACAACAGAAGACAAGGGCCATGCAACAGATTGTTTTTATTACGAAAATCAACGCGTATTTATAAAAATTTTATGTACATTAATAAGGCTTATGCAAACAGAAAAAGACAGTCTTCTAATTGGTTGTTTCTCGGAAGACAAACACAGTCTCTTGATTGGTTGTTTTCGATATTTCTCGGATCAGCGTCGATTAATGTCTACCAATTGGCTAGCAGCCTGCTCTCGCCACACTCGTCCCCCCGTCAAATAGCTTCGTACGCAGACGTTTCGACCTTCTGGGTGCTACATCCTCTAGTTGAGGATTGTTACTGATCGGCTTGTCCCACTGTACCCATCGTTGGAGCTGACTGGCATTAACTCGTTTCTGTTTGTCACCTCCTCGGATGGTATATACTTGACCCCATCTTTTTGTGATTGTGTATGGTCCTTCCTACTTTGGTAGGAGTTTCCGTGAACCTGGCCCGCCTCGAACTGTATATTTCCTGTCTCTAAACTTCACTTGGTCCCCGACTGCAAAGGTAATGCACTGAGTCTTTCCGTCCAGCTGAGACTTCGCGACATCACTCCGCTGCTTCTTCATTACATTCTTGACTGCTTCTTTCCGCTCTGCTTTTAATTTCGTCGTACTCCACTTTTGGTGCATGGGCCAGGTCTCGTTGTGTATCGGTAATCGTGGTTTTCTACCATACATCAGTTGAAAGGGTGACGTCTTCGTTGTTTCCTGAGTGGTAGCCCGATGTGTTAGTAAAATCAGTGGAAGCTCCGTTTCCCAGTTCCCGCCTTCGAGGCCAGCCACTCCTTCAGTGTACGGTTGTTTCTCTCCGTTAGGCCATTCGTTTGTGGATGGTATGGGGTCGTTCTGATCCTCTTGATGCCCAGCTGCTGCAAACGGGAAGTAAATTCTTCACTCTCGAAACAGGGACCTTGGTCTGTCACTATTGTCTTTGGTACGCCGTGGTCTGCAACAATGTGTCTAACTACTGTATCTGTCACGGTTCTTTCACGTTGGTCTGGGATTGCTACGGCATCTACCCATCGTGTCGCGTGTTCCGTCATCACCAAGAGGTACTGATTACCATTGGATGTCTGAGGAAATGGACCCATGACATCTACGGACCACAAGTCACCTATCGCGGTCACTGGAATCGACTGAAGTGGTGGTCGTATACACCGGTCACCTTTCATCAGCTGGCACGTGGACATCCAAGTACGTATCTTGCTACGTCTTCTCTCATAACTGGCCAGTACATGCTTTGTCTTAGGAGGTCGGTTGTTCTGGCCACGCCTGTATGTGCTAGCTGGTGACATTCTTCTATCATGTCGTGGCGCGACGATTGAGGTATGACAGCCAGCCAGCTTCCGTCGTTCTCTCGCCAGGTCAGAGTCCCGTAGGCATTCACTCTGAGTCGATCCCTCTGTCTGAGTAGTGTGGTTAGCTCCTTACTCGCCGAAGCTTGATCTACTTCTATCCCGTTGGTGATCAACTGTATTACAGTACTCAGCGTATCGTCCAACCTTTGCCTGCGTGGAAGTTTTAGTGGGTATTGTTCTACAGCATGCACACCGTACGCCACCTCGTGAAACTCAGACTCATCTACTGCTCTCGAAGACAAATCTGCCAAGACATTTTCACTTCCAGGAACGTGTGAGATCGTAAAATCGTACTCCTGAAGACGCAAAATCCACCGTGACAATTTCCCCGTGGGTCTCTCGATGACTTCAAATATTGTACCGGCTTATGATCAGTTTCGACGTGGAAACGCCGGCCGAGTAAATAAGGTCTCTGTCAGCCACGTCTCGTAAACCGTTAATGCCCAGCTCTTGCTACGCTCGGGCTCACGCTAATCCTTCAAGTTTTTCGGAAACGCTTAGTAATAACGGACGAAAAAACCAAAACACCAGTTGTTGACTCGAGGATTCTTTATTGTTACACCAACATATAAATCAAGTATAACTAAGGTCTGTGAACAAATATTACAATAATAAATCATAGTATTACTTCTGACGGTTTATTGCTGACTTCTTTCTGAACAGCGACCGATGAGACGATGACTGTCGTATTGATGCCTCCGCGAAAATTGGGGAAGTTGGTTTTGAGCAAACAACAATGAATTGATCGTTCAATCTTCAACTACATTGTCAGTCTCCATTTGTCGACTGCCCATACCATTGATAAACATTCTTTCTCTATCGTTGAATACTCTCTCTCTTTGAGTGTTAAAACCCGACTGGCATACACAACGATTACTTCACCCTGTGTTAGGACCACATCTATAGCGTAGTCGATGGCATCGGCTTACACTGTGAACGCTCTTCCAGGTACAGATAGTTATAGGGCGATTTGTTGGTGGTCGAACAGGTGTTTAATTCTGTCGAATGTCCTCTGAGATTCCCCGAAAAAAAAAACTTCGGTTCACGTAGAAGCCTGTAAAAACGGGTGTCCATGGCGATGAAGATTGAACGATCAATTCATTGTTGTTTGCTCAAAACCAACTTCCCCAATTTTCGCGGAGGCATCAATACGACAGTCATCGTCTCATCGGTCGCTGTTCAGAAAGAAGTCAGCAATAAACCGTCAGAAGTAATACTATGATTTATTATTGTAATATTTGTTCACAGACCTTAGTTATACTTGATTTATATGTTGGTGTAACAATAAAGAATCCTCGAGTCAACAACTGGTGTTTTGGTTTTTTCGTCCGTTATTACTAAGCGTTTCCGAAAAACTTGAAGGATTAGCGTGAGCCCGAGCGTAGCAAGAGCTGGGCATTAACGGTTTACGAGACGTGATTGACAGTTTCTGACGGTAGAAACAGATTCTGGTGGATTCAAACAGTTGGTGAAAGTTTGGATAGTTGCCGTTCATCTTCCCTGGTGCCGGTCAAGTCCTCTTTGAACAAGCAATATCTGGAACGTTTTTGGAATTGGGTCAAGTTCAACAATGCCTGGATCAAAGAAGGGACAGAGCGTCTTGGATGCAAACACGAAAGTAAGTCATGGTGACTTGTCTGTTAATTGTGACGATGTGTCTGATGTTAAGCATGACATGGTTGATGTTACTGTTTCGCCGTTCAGGGATAATAGGAACATCAAACTCCCTAAATTTGAACCACGGTGTTTCGATGGAAACCCAGCTGATTATTTACAATTTGTAAAGAAGTTTGAGATCATGTTGAGTAGTTTTCTATTAAGTGATGAATTGAAGTTAATGTATTTGATGAGGTATTGCACTGGAGATGCTTCAAGAGCTATACAGTGTTGTAAGTTTATGAAGCCAAAAGAGGGCTACGCTGAGGCTATGAGCATATTACGTCAAAGGTTTGGAAGACCTTCAATGATTGTAAGGAACGTGTACAAAGCTGTCAAAGGTAATGGCAGCCAACTTCGAGATGACTCCAAGGCACTTACTGAGTTTTTAGATAATCTTATGACTTATAAGAATACCTTGATTTCGATGAATTGCATGAGTGACCTCAACTCCAGCTCAGTCCTAGAGGTAATTGCGAGACACCTACCTACTCGACTGTAAAGGAAGTGGGTGAAGATAAGCTCCCGTATGGAGGAAGAGGATATCGATCCAAAATTTGATGATATCCTGAAACTGGTAAAAGATAGTGTCAATCAATCGATGAGCAAGTTTGCCAGTATATTGAATCTCACCCCTAGAATAGAGCAGTCTGAGGGTAAAACGCAATCATTGATGACGAAAGGGCCTCAAAGAGGTGGATATCGAGAGGGCTCCATGATGTCCAGTAATGCATATAGACCTAGTGAGTGTAACAGGTTTCGTAGTACATCCTCAACAGATAAGTTGCAAGATGCAAGACAAGCACGGTTGTGTTGTACACGTTTGCAAGAGGTGCATACAAAGGTGAACTGTGAACCAGTGAGCAAGTTCAGTGATAAGCTAAATGTAAACCCAAGTCCTGACTCCGAATTGTGTGACGATAACGGTGCGGTCAGGATGTCTGTAGTTACAACTGGTAAGCCATTGTTGAATAGAGTGTCACAGAATAGAGTTGCTGCTTCAGAGTGCAGTTCTGACCCTACAAGTTTACAGGGTATTACTAGTCAGAGTGAAGTTATAAAACCTTTTATGATTTGCGAGGAGGAACCAAAATTGTCTACTTCTGTTATTAAAGAGTTTGAAAATGAGAAAGTTGACGGTAAAGTGAATATTTGTGATAATGATCATGATAGTGCAGATTTGTCTTTGGTTGATCATGATGAGATGAGGGATATGCCTACTACTGCTGAGTTGAACAAAGGTTCTGTACAACTTGAACGTGAAGTAGAAATAAATGCAGATTCAGTTGCAGAAGGTGTGCATACTTGTGAGACCGTCAGTGTAAGTGATCAGCATGTAGCCCACCTATGATCAGATGCCAGTGCTAAGCCTGAGCTGATAGTAAAAGACGGCAGTGGTGGTGGTCTTGCAGGTAGACAAATTTCTGCAAGCCGAATAACAACAGCTTTTGATCCACCGCTAACTTCATCAACTGGTATCAATCAGTCGTCGTTGGTGCTGTCATCCACAATGAAACAGACGCCCATCAACTCAAGCATCTTGTGCAATGACTATGCTAGTGTCAGTTCGTTTGAGAAGACGAATATCAATGGTCAGTTTAGTGAGGATAAGCCAAGTGTAAACGAGAGAGTAATTGTTAAACTGACTTGCACGAATAAAGGCATTTCTAGTTTCAAGTTACTATTTGAATGCTATTATCTTTGGTGTAAATTACTCTGTTTCTACGCTTGGTTGACCAGATATGTCGCGTGTTTGTTCGTCATTTATATTCTACGATGCAGTGACATGAGCGTGTTGCCGTTCAGATTTGAGGATATAGCTGATAGAAGGAAGTCAACAAATGGACTCTGCAACGATTTTCCAACCTAGAGCGTCAACCTGAGAGGGGTTGTAGGCGTACTGCTGTAAGTCCTACAATTCTTCAAAGGGTAGCCCATCAATGAGCAGTCCAATGTGCTTGGTGTGTGATTTTGTACATACGTTCATATTGTATATACTGAATTGATATCATCTGTCATCTAGCTGTTGGTAATTCTGTTTGTGTCCGGACGACTTCCACTTGGATCATCAACCTGAGAAGGAATGTAAGCGTACTGCTGTAAGTCCTACAATTCTTCAAGGGTAGCTTTTCATGCCGGAATCCACAACATTTGATGTGGTGATTGTACATATGTTTGTGTTAAATAGTTGTGTGAGTTCCAATTATCGTAATTGTTGGTTAATCTTGTTTGTGTCCGGACATTCCACAACTTACAATCGTCAACCTGTGAAGGGTTGTAGGCGTACTGGTGTAAGTCCTGAGATTCTTCAAAGGAATTCCATCAAGACAGGATCCGCGAGTTTTTGTGTACAGTTTGTATATATGTGTGGTGTGTCATATCAATTGGTGTTTTTTGGATTCATTGTGTGTACTTGTTGTTTTCTTATCTTGTTGTTGTTGCATAATTTTGTTAAATTTTTGTCGTGATTACTTCTGAAGTTGTTTCGAGTCTTCTACATCCATGAATGAATTGATTGATGTTAAGGACAGCAGATGGGGCGTATACGCCGGGGAGGCTAGGCTATTGCTGAGAATGAAATGCACACGGAGATAATTGTTAGCTGCGGCCCGACACGCCGGGGAGAAAGAGTGTAAACGACTGAGGCTCGCATGCGTCACCGTGTCTAGAACTGAGTCAGAATGAGTGACAAGCGATTGCAGTGGTAATTGGTAGTGAGTAGATAAGACGATGTGCGTAGAGTATCATGGGTTGGTGCTATGGTCACGTTGCATTCTGCAAGAGTCATTCTAGCAAGTGGCGATTGTGTTGCAAGGTGTCAAGAGGAGGTCTCTGTCTGGAGGCGCAGGTCGTCATTGATGTGTGAGATTGTGCTGTGAGTATGCTTGTGGTGTGTTGGCTTTTCTGTTTGTTTTCCATTTCAGCTCTGTCCGTGTGACCCAGGTTCTCGCAATGGCATCCAAGTCAACGTGCATTGGTCGTGAAGAAAAAAGGGGTTGGATCCCTTTTTTGCCGGGGAGTGTCAATGTAGTTGAAGATTGAACGATCAATTCATTGTTGTTTGCTCAAAACCAACTTCCCCAATTTTCGCGGAGGCATCAATACGACAGTCATCGTCTCATCGGTCGCTGTTCAGAAAGAAGTCAGCAATAAACCGTCAGAAGTAATACTATGATTTATTATTGTAATATTTGTTCACAGACCTTAGTTATACTTGATTTATATGTTGGTGTAACAATAAAGAATCCTCGAGTCAACAACTGGTGTTTTGGTTTTTTCGTCCGTTATAACTAAGCTTTTTTGAAAACTTCAATATACAGCTTCGTCCAGAGCGTAACAAGAGCTGGGCATTAACTTTTTGTGAAACGTGATTTAGAGAGGGTCTGCTATCTCATTGATGTTCTTCGCGAATCGACTTTATAAAGCCGCTCTACCCAAGATTTGACTCAATTTTCTCTTTGAATTCGGGGCTGGAATCGTTTTAATCGTCAAAATTTTCTCCGGTAGTGGTTTAATCTCACCATTTCCCACTTTTTGTCCCAACAGAGTAACATTCTTTTCGGCTATCTGGGACTTTGTTTTGTTGACGCGCAGTTCAAACTCTTCGATGCGTCGCAGCACGGCTCCTACATGATTCACACGATCGTTTTCGTTTTGACTGTATATGACGAGATCATCACCATACACCTCCACGTTTTTCAAGTTCTTAAGTAATAGCGTCATCAGTCGTCTGAACGTAAACGGTGCATCTGCTAGTCCAAACGGCATGCGTTTAAATCGATATTGCGTCTGGCCCACGATGAATGCCGTTTTATCTCTATCAATTGGTTTTATCAGTATCTTCCAGTATCCTGAGCGAAGATTGAGAACCGAAAACACATTCGCACCTTGTAGGCGATCTAAAGTTTCTACCACTGTTGGCATGGCACACGGTCTTAACTCTGTCATACTGTTTAACTGTCGAAAATCAACACAGAATCTATACTTCCCATTCGCTTTCTTTACTAACAGCACTGGAGTGTTGTACGGGCTATCAGCTTCCTCAATAATATCGTCTTTTAACATCTCTTGCACTTGTCGCTCCACTTCGCCTTCCAGATGACATGGTATTCTTTGCGTTGTAAATGACCTTACTTCCAGATCACTTAACGGAATTTCATGATTCACCTTGTCGCAATAACCGTGTGGGTCGCCATCTCCAGTGAACAGATGATCGTATTTATTAATTAATTCCGTCATATTGCATACCGTCGACAGCTTCACCGCTGCTATCTCCCTGGTCTCATATACGTTGATATGCCCGTATTTCGTGATCACCACGTTCGCTTGCGTGTCGATTATTGCACCAATCTCCCGCAGAAAATCCGCTCCTAATATCGTTCGCTGTAGTTCGGGTACAACAATGAAAGGAAACGTCACCTCACAGCCGCCAACAACGACCGTACAGTTCGATCTACCCGTTATACGCAACACATGCCCGCCTACTGTTTGTACTGTCAATGAGCACGGACTAACACTCTTATATTAATTCTTATCTATTAACGACACGGCCGCTCGTGTATCTACTAAGCATACTACTTCTCGATCATTTACTCGCAATTTCGAATACACAGCCCCTTTCTCAATAGCCCCCACTAAATCTAGGTTCATACGAAAGAAAGAACAAGTATTATACCGTCTGAAATTTTTTCTTTTCCGCATTTCTGGGCAGTATCTTCTCCAGTGTCCCGGTTTACCGCATTCAAAACATCGGTCTTTTCTATCGCCCAACTTTAACACCGCCACTTCCCGCTGCAATACTTCAATTTTCTGCCCATATTCATTTGGTTTTGGCTGCTCTATAGCGGCTACAGTTGTGCTCAGCAGCTGTCTGGTCACCTTCGCTAGCTCACTAATATCCATCGGTTTCGTTGCGTTAACCAGTTTTAATTGCTGAGAAATGTGGTCTGGGACACTCTCGATGAATTGGGAAGATAGTAACTGCTCTTCTGATTCTTTATCCAACGTGGGAAGCGCCCGTCGAAGTAAATTCGTCAATGTCACCGCCAATACTAACGGGTCTCCATCAGGTCCCAGCTTCGTTGACCGGAACTGCTCCATCGCTAGCTGTCTGTCCGTTGCGCTGTCAAACTCCGACACCAAACTTTCAACCAATTTCCTCCAAGACACTGTGCCATTTGACCTGTCTACGCTGTCATATGCCGCCTTCGCTCGGCCTCTCAACAAGGTCCCCAGAACAACTGTCTTCGCCACCTGCCCCTTGACACACGCCAGCTCAGCGACGGCCTCAAAGTCACGTAAGAAGCTCCGTATGTCTCCTTCTTCAAACGCGGTTGATCACGGGATCTTCATTTTTCTGGAGGCAGCGACACCAAATGTAATAAAAGAAGACAAGGGCCAGGCAACAGATCGTTTTTATTACGAAAATCAACGCGTATTTATATATATTTTATGTACATTAATAAGGCTTATGCAAGCAGAAAAAGACAGTCTCCTGATTGGTTGTTTTCGATATTTCTCGGAAAGTATAGCCATTTATCTGCGAATCATATTTGCCCACGTTTAAGTCTTCTGTGATTGGTTGGTGAATCAGCCTAGATTAATATCTACCAATCAGCGTCGATTAATGTCTACCAATTGGCTAGCAGCCTGCTCTCGCCACATCTGTACTCAGTGAAAATGTATTACTATGTAGACAGCTTACAAACATGAGTGTTCCTGGCAGGAACTTAATCCTTAACTCGTATACAGGAGCAGATACATTTTAGCCTGTGACGCTGGTGGTATTACGTCGGACCATTAGTTGTGGGATAAAAAAAACACGGGTGCGACCGAGAGAGGTGAACTTTAAATTCAGCATCCCTTGATATCACTTGGCATATTTAAGTGGGGTGATAACTTGGTGATACTGAGGCCTAAAAGCTAGTTTAATAGTAGCGATATAATTCATTATCACTGGTAATTTAAACAAAGCAAGAACTAAAGTTTTAGCAGGATAAAATGGTACCATCTTTTATTTCGTTGCCTTCTCGTCAGCTGCTTACATGGCAAAGACATTATTAAATATATCTACAACAACAATTTTAACATATTTGCACAGAGTTAAGTTTAAACAAAAATCAATCGATCAATATACTCATACACTAAAAATATATACATATATAAATATGCAATATTAACCACTATTCCAAACAATAATGATCAAACACAGTGGAAACTTTTATCATTTCACATTCGGATGAAAGAGAGGTGAAATTATCCAGTTACCAGGGAAAAGAAAGGCTGATAACCGCTTCTTTCTGGATGGTGTAGCTATGGGCAGTCCACTTAACCCTGTTTTAGCAGATATATTCATGTCTAACCTTGAAAGAACAAAGCTGAAGCATGCAATCGACGAAACATCTTCCTACTGTCGTTATGCTGATGACACATTTATAGTGTGCAAAAATAAAAGTCATGCTTCACACTTACTAAGATTATTCAATGGTGCACACGCCAATATTGACTTTACTATGGAACACGAAAGTGACGGAAAGTTTCACTTCCTCGGCATAGCCATGGAACGCCTAGGAGACGGTAGTCTTCAAAAGTCAATTTATCGAAAGCCCACATGGAAAGGACAATACTTGCATTTTAATAGCTTTTGTCCACGTAGCTTTAAACGTGGTCTAGTCAAAACTTTGTACTGTAGAGCGAGGAGAATATGCTCTACAGAGAAACTAGAGGAGGAGTTTGAGTTCCTTGAAAATATATTGAAGAGAAATGGGTATCCTCAAAGGTTCATCAAGAAGTATGGAAGATCTGAAGTCACAAAAGTAAAACAAATCACAGTAGAAAAAAAGCCAGTCTACCTTCAGCTTGATTATAAAGGTGAAAATATTGCGGCGATGATCAACAGAAGGCTGAGTACATCACTAGCCATAGCGTATCCTGCAGCTAAGCTCGTTCCCGTCTATCAAACAACTTGCTCTTTGGTGCAATCAAAAATCGATAGATATCCTTCTCATGTTACCTCCAACTGTGTATACAAATTTACATGTATCTGCGGGAGCAGTTACATTGGAAGGACAGAAAGAAGGGCATATCTACGATTTTCTGAACATGTACCAAAAAGCTTACGTCTAAAGGGAACAAATGCTATAAACAGTGCCATCACCAGGCATCTTCTCGACACGGGTCATGAGGTGGACGTTGAAAATTCGTTCAAAATTATCAATAAGCAAAATAGCTCAATTCTCCTTAAGTTTGCTGAAGCCATTTCCATCAAGCGCCTGAAACCTGATTTATGCGTCCAGAAAGAAGCGGTTATCAGCCTTTCTTTTCCCTGGTAACTGGATAATTTCACCTCTCTTTCATCCGAATGTGAAATGCTAAAAGCTTCCACTGAGTTTGGTCATTATTGTTCGGAATAGTGGTTAATATTGCATATTTATATATGTATATATTTTTAGTGTATGAGTATATTGATCGATTGATTTTTGTTTAAACTTAACTGTCAATGTAGTTGAAGATTGAACGATCAATTCATTGTTGTTTGCTCAAAACCAACTTCCCCAATTTTCGCGGAGGCATCAATACGACAGTCATCGTCTCATCGGTCGCTGTTCAGAAAGAAGTCAGCAATAAACCGTCAGAAGTAATACTATGATTTATTATTGTAATATTTGTTCACAGACCTTAGTTATACTTGATTTATATGTTGGTGTAACAATAAAGAATCCTCGAGTCAACAACTGGTGTTTTGGTTTTTTCGTCCGTTATTACTAAGCGTTTCTGAAAAACTTCAAGGAACAGCGTGAGCCCGAGCGTAGCAAGAGCTGGGCATTAACGGTTTACGAGACGTGATTGACAGTTTCTGACGGTAGAAACAGATTCTGGTGGATTCAAACAGTTGGTGAAAGTTTGGATAGTCGCCGTTCATCTTTCCTGGTGCCGGTCAAGTCCTCTTTGAACAAGCAATATCTGGAACGTTTTTGGAATTGGGTCAAGTTCAACAATGCCTGGGTCAAAGAAGGGACAGAGTGTCTTGGATGCAAACAGGAAAGTAAGTCATGGTGACTTGTCTGTTAATTGTAACGATGTGTCTGATGTTAAGCATGACATGGTTGATGTTACTGTTTCGCCGTTCAGGGATAATAGGAACATCAAACTCCCTAAATTTGAACCACGGTGTTTCGATGGAAACCCGGCTGATTATTTACAATTTGTAAAGGAGTTTGAGATCATGTTGAGTAGTTTTCTATTAAGTGATGAATTGAAATTGATGTATTTGATGAGGTATTGCACTGGAGATGCTTCAAGAGCTATACAGTGCTGTAAGCTCATGCCCCCTAATGAGGGATACGCTGAGGCTATGAGCATATTACGTCAAAGGTTTGGAAGACCTTCGATGATTGTAAGGAACGTATACGAAGCTGTCAAAGGTAATGGCAGTCAACTTCAAGATGACTCCAAGGCACTTACTGAGTTTTTAGATAATCTTATGACTTATAAGAATACCTTGATTTCTATGAATTGCATGAGTGACCTCAACTCGAGCTCAGTCCTAGAGGTAATTGCAAGACGCCTACCTACTCGGCTGCAAAGGAAGTGGGTAAAAATAAGCTCTCGTATAGAGGAGGAGGGTATCGAGCCAAGGTTTGATGATATTCTTAGACTGGTGAAGGACAGTGTCAACCAGGCGATGGGCAAATTCGCCAGCATTTTGCATTCTAAGGTAGAACCTAAGGAACCAGTGAATATAAGGAAGGCATTTGTGGTGAAGTCTCAAGACACAACGAGAAAGGATGAGTGTATTGTTTGCCATAACATGCATCAATTGAGTGATTGTAATCGCTTTATCGCTATGTCACCCGTAGAAAGGTTAAAAATGGCAAAGCAGAAGCGGCTGTGTTTCAGTTGTTTAAAGATTGGGCATACAAAGTGGAATTGTAAGGCGACAAATAAAAGAAGTAGTGGTTTAACGGATATGCACCCACTTCTGAGAACAGTGAACGAACCTGGGAATTCGGTTAATTGTAATAGTATCTCTAGACCCCTTGACATCCCACAAGTTTTCTTAGGGGTATTACCAGTTAAGGTGAAAGGACCGAAATCTTCAGTAGAGACTTATGCATTGTTGGATAATGGTTCAGACGTTACATTGATAGATGCTGAACTGGCTGGTTGCTTGGGTATTAAAGGCCCAAAGCAACCCTTGGTTGTAAATACTTTCAATTCTGCGAAAACAGTAGTATGTGAGCGAGTGTCATTTCAGTTAGAATCCTTGGCTACTGGGGAGACCGTGGAAGTGGATACTGCTTACACTACCTCCAGTATGAAACTTGGCGAAGCTATAGTACCTAGTCGTGAAACGGTTGTCGGTAAGCCATACCTGTGTGACATACCTCTTCCAACATTGCAAGATGGAAGAGTGAGAGTACTCATTGGATGTAGTGTGCCAGAAGCTCACAAGGTATTAGAAGAGAGATTTGGAGGTAGAGATGATCTGTTTGCGACGAAAACACCACTGGGATGGACAGTGAGAGGACCTATACCCATAGTCCACATATCATCATTAGTTACAAACGATGGGGACAAACTAGAAACTATGATTAAAAATATGTATGACAAGGAGTTTTGTGACTGCGGTGTCCCAGGGAAGGGTCGTTCTGTAGAAGACTTAAAAGCAGTTAAAATAGCCGAGGACTCTTGTAAATACGAAAACGGGCGTTTCAGCGTTGGCCTACCATGGAGATTCAAAGATAGACAGTTGGTTTGTAATAGGAAAGTTGCTCTTAAGAGACTAATGGGTTTACAGAAGAAATTTCTGTCAGATGCAGAACTCTGGTCCAAATATAAGGAAGTCGTCGATAAACATATAATGAAGGGTTACGTTGAAAGACTAGTTGATCAGAGTGAGCCAGGGAAGTGGTATTTGCCCCATCATCCCGTCTTTAACCCGAGGAAGCCAGGTAAACTCCGTGTGGTGTTTGATTGTTCTGCGAAACATGAAGGAGTCTCTTTAAATGATAATCTGTATAGTGGCCCAGATTGCGTGAGCTCATTAGTGGGACTGCTATTGAGATTCAGAAAGTTTACAGTTGCTGTCGCGGCGGATATTGAGGAAATGTTCCTACAGGTGAAGGTGCCAGAGAGTGACAGAGATCACTTGAGGTTTTTGTGGTTTGATGACGGTCCTTGTGGTAAGGTGTCAGAATATAGGATGACAGTGCATCCATTTGGTGCCACGTCCTCCCCGTTTTGTGCTAATTTTGCTCTACGAAAGGCAGTGTCCACATTTGGTTCTAATGATTTGCTGGACGTCATAGATTGTTGCTTCTACGTGGATGATTGTTTAGCCTCCTTCGATGATGATAAGTCTGCAGTTAGATTTGCAACAAGCATCACTGAAGTGTTAGCTAAGGCCGGCTTTCGTCTAACTAAGTGGGTCTCGAACAGCCTAGACGTTTTGAAGCATATAGATCCAGAAGACAGAGCACCTACCGTACGAGATTTGCCTGTTGATACTCTACCAGTTGAACGCACATTAGGTATGCGATGGGATGTGAACTCTGATACCTTTGGATTTAGTGTTGGTGATATTGATAAGCCAGTTACTCGGAGAGGTGTGCTCTCTGTGTTGTCGTCCGTGTTTGACCCACTTGGATTAGTAGCACCTTATCTACTTCCGGCTAGGAGGTTATTTCAAGAGACATGCAGGAAAGGGTTACAGTGGGATGAACCATTAAGTGAGAGGCAGAGAGAAGAGTGGAAGGGGTGGGTTAACAGTTTAAGAATGCTGAATCTACATTCCGTCTCACGTCCACTTAAGCCGTCGAGAAATCATGATATAATTGACTTCCATGTTTTTTCTGATGCCTCTGAGGTTGGATTTGGTGCAGCCGTATACATCAGAACCACCTTAAGGAATGATATAGATGTTAGCCTGGTGATGGGTAAATCTAGAGTTGCACCTCTAAAGACGGTTTCGATTCCGAGATTAGAACTTAATGCCGCCTTACTAGCTGCGCAGTTATTCACAACGGTGTGTAAAGAGTTGGATTACCCCAAGCATCCCGTAACGTTTTGGACTGATTCGATGTCTGTGATATATTATATACGCAACGAGTCAGCAAGATATGCATGTTTTGTAGCTAACAGAGTATCTCAAATTCGTGAACTAACAACTGTTGAGCAGTGGAGGTACGTACCGTCTGGAAAAAATCCAGCTGATCTAGCCTCGCGAGGAGTTATTGATATGAATGTGGTTAAAAATAAGTGGTGGAAAGGTCCAGAGTTCTTGCTAAGGGCTGATAGTATGTGGCCTCGTAGAGAAGATGAACCACCGATAAACGAGTGTGCCTTGGAGTTGAAGACAAGTGTCAGTTTAACATCTACTCAAGAAAGACATTCAGGTTTACATCCACTTTTTAAATATTATTCTTCTTGGTACAAACTACTGAAAGCTGTTGCGTGGTTGACACGATATGTTACGTATTTAAAGGTCATGCATCTTGCGGGATACGAAAATATGAATGTGGGGCCTTTGAGAGTCGAAGATATTAGAAATGCAGAGTTAGCGATTTTGAGGGCTGCTCAGTGGGAAGCGTGGGGTGAGATTGCCAAGGAGGATAGTCCCGATTTCGCAGATTTCAAGGTGCGGTTAGATAGATTATCTCCGATAGTTTCCGAAGGGATCGCTAGAGTTGGTGGACGTCTACAAATGTTAGAATCGTCATATGAGACCCGTCATCCGGCTTTATTACCTTGCTACCATCCAGTCACTGATCTCATTATAAGACACTACCATGTTCTTGAAGGTCATTTGGGTACTTCGCAAGTACTATCAAGTATTCGATGTAAGTTCTGGATAGTGAAGGGAGGTACTGCTGTCCGTAAAATAATTGATAAGTGCATGGAATGTAAACTCCGAAATGCTCGTCCAGTACAGCAGATGATGGCACCACTCCCAGCGTGGCAAGCTTCTGAAGGGAATTATCCATTTGAGTACGTTGGGGTGGATTTGTTCGGACCTTTTGTAGTGAAGAGAGGCAGAACCCTATGTAAAAGATATGGCTGTTTATTCACCTGTTTGAAAATGAGAGCTGTGCATATTGAGATGGTTCATACGCTAACTACTGATTCATTCGTGCTAGCATTACATAGATTTATAAATCGCCGGGGTGTACCGAAGATGATGTTCAGCGACAGAGGGACTAATTTTGTTGGCTGTCACGCCGAGCTTAAAGAGTACTTCGAAGGTCCCAAACGAGAGTTCAGGAAGAGTTACTGAAAAGGAACATCGAGTGGCACTTCAATCCACCACATGCCAGCCATAGAGGCGGGCTATGGGAAAGACTTATAGGAATTATCAAGCGTATTTTAAGCTCCATAATTAAAAACCAGAGTTTGAATGACGAAACGCTGGAGACATTTTTTTGTGAAGCTGAACGAATATTAAATGACCGGCCGTTATCACCTGTGAGGGACGACGTCAAGGATTTTGATGTGTTAACCCCAAATAAATTATTGTTATTGAGAGGCAACCCTGGCATAGAGGACGCAAGCGGGGAAGGAATACCTACGATTAAAAGATGGAAACAAGCCAGGCACATGAAAGATATATTTTGGAAAAGATGGTTAAAGGAGTATGTTCTAACACTGCAAACCAGGGACAAGTGGAAAAAGTTGTGCCGAAACTTAAAGGTTGGTGACATAGTATTAGTAGCAGATAAATGTGCCACAGGTAGGTGGCCTTTGGGAGTGGTAGTAAGGCTGATCTGTAGTGGTGATGGATTGGTGAGGACGGTTGAGGTGAGAACAAGTTGTGGCATGTTGGTGCGAGATATCAGAAAACTGTGTCTACTGGAAGGTGCTGAGAGTAGAGAGTCGGAGGATGAAACACTAGATGATTTTCCAACCTAGGGCGTCAACCTGAGAAGGGTTGTAGGCGTACTGCTGTAAGTCCTACAATTCTTCAAAGGGTAGCGCATCAATGAGCAGTCCAATGTGCTTGGTGTGTGATTTTGTACATATGTTCATATTGTATATACTGAATTGATATCATCTGTCATCTAGCTGTTGGTAATTCTGTTTGTGTCCGGACGACTTCCACTTGGATCATCAACCTGAGAAGGAATGTAGGCGTACTGCTGTAAGTCCTACAGTTCTTCAAGGGTAGTTTTTCATGCCGGAATCCACAACATTTGATGTGGTGATTGTACATATGTTTGTGTTAAATAATTGTGTGAGTTCCAATTATTGTAATTGTTGGTTAATCTTGTTTGTGTCCGGACATTCCACAACTTACAATCGTCAACCTGTGAAGGGTTGTAGGCGTACTGGTGTAAGTCCTGCGATTCTTCAAAGGAATTCCATCAAGACATGATCCGCGAGTTTTTGTGTACTGTTTGTATATATGTGTGGTGTGTCATATCAATTGGTGTTTTTGGATTCATTGTGTTTACTTGTTGTTTTCGTATCTTGTTGTTATTGCATAATTTTGTTAAAATTTTCGTCGTGATTACTTCTGAAGTTGTTTCGAGTCTTCTACATCCGTGAATGAATTGATTGATGTTAAGGACAGCAGATGGGTCGTATACGCCGGGGAGGCTAGGCTATTGCTGAGAATGAAATGCACACGGAGATAATTGTTAGCTGCGGTCCGACACGCCGGGGAGAAAGAGTGTAAACGACTGAGGCTCGCATGCGTCACCGCGTCTAGAACTGAGGCAGAATGAGTGACAAGCGATTGCAGTGGTAATTGGTAGTGAGTAGATAAGAGGATGTGCGTAGAGTATCATGAGTTGGTGCTATGGTCACGTTGCATTCTGCAAGAGTCATTCTAGCAAGTGGCGATTGTGTTGCAAGGTGTCAAGAGGAGGTCTCTGTCTGGAAGGCGCAGGTCGTCATTGATGTGTGAGATTGTGCTGTGAGTATGCTTGTGGTGTGTTGGCTTTTCTGTTTGTTTTCCATTTCAGCTCTGTCCGTGTGACCCAGGTTCTCGCAATGGCATCCAAGTCAACGTGTATTGGTCGTGAAGAAAAAAGGGGTTGGATCCCTTTTTTGCCGGGGAGTGTCAATGTAGTTGAAGATTGAACGATCAATTCATGGTTGTTTGCTCAAAACCAACTTCCCCAATTTTCGCGGAGGCATCAATACGACAGTCATCGTCTCATCGGTCGCTGTTCAGAAAGAAGTCAGCAATAAACCGTCAGAAGTAATATTATGATTTATTATTGTAATATTTGTTCACAGACCTTAGTTATACTTGATTTATATGTTGGTGTAACAATAAAGAATCCTCGAGTCAACAACTGGTGTTTTGGTTTTTTCGTCCGTTATTACTAAGCGTTTCCGAAAAACTTGAAGGATTAGCGTGAGCCCGAGCGTAGCAAGAGCTGGGCATTAACGGTTTAGGAAACGTGGCTGACATTAACTCTGTGCAAATATGTTAAAATTGTTGTTGTGGATATATTTACTAATGTCCTTGCTATGTAAGCAGCTGACGGGAAGGCAACGAAATAAATGATGGTACCATTTTATTCTGCTAAAACTCTAGTTCTTGCTTTGTTCAAATTCATTAAGGGGAATAAATGTATGAAATTAATAATTTAGGTAGACTTAAAGTAACTTAGAATCGTGTGGCTGCAATACACAGCAGTAATTGCATAATAATAAACTCTTCTGGATAACTTCTGAATCAGCCTCTGGGGCAGCTGTTGAATATGAAATTAAGATGTGGTACAATGGACAGGCAATCCGGATCTCACTGGTTGACAAAATAGTTGTCTTGGCTTTAGACGAGATTATTGCACAGTGAGAAAATGTACGGTAAGTACTGTGGTTTTTGTAAGATGTAAAATCAGGAAATTGTACAGCATATCCGCATTCAGAAGCAGCGCTCACTGCTCTGTCTGGTGGGCACTTGCATATCTTATTTCACAGGAGACCATACCAGTTTCTTTTATTAGTTCCAGACAGCCCTGTTCGACGCGATTTTCGTGTATGTTCGACTTTTGTTGGCTCGATTTCTCTAAGAATCGCTGTAAGTCATATTTCGGAGTATAAATAAAATGTTTGACCAGCACAAAGCTAGAAAATGTGCTTCTTGAAGTGACTGGAAAGATGATCCTGCAATCTGTAAAGCCATGGATGCATCACGGCCTCGACTGGCCATTCTTTGCCCTACATCTATTTTCCTCTGTAAGTCACAGCTCTTTCTGGCGTTTCGCAAGTTTTGACAATGTCTGTGGCCATTTTCTGAAATACCCAGTATACTTGGTGTACATTTCCGCGATCGGCACCCGAGTAGTTTCTTGGTAGCTTGGTGTCAACCTTAGCCTGATAGTAGATATTCGGCCGGCTGATACTCACGACCTCTTCTAGTGTGGAAACCTAAAGATATAAGTGCCCCTGCTGCTGCACATTTGCGTGAATTTTTGGTTGCTAAACATAGGTGAAATCCACAGATATAAGCTACAGTGGTGTCTAGGTTCAACGGAAATTGTACAGTAATTTCCGAACATTTCTAACATCCCCAGCTTTCCCTCCCGAATATTGGCTGGCGAAGATGCGCTCCAAGGCAACTTCTGTTATTGTATTTGAACTGCACAAACGTCTCAAACAACTACGTCAATTGTTTAGGCAAAATTTTGCCTTCAAAACTTTCCACGGCTTTTCTGTTGACCTAAGCTCACTTTAAGTGTTTGTGCAATAGAAATATGGACGACTATTTCGGAATCATACAGATATAATGGAAGTGAGTTTTAGAAACTGTTGCTATACACAATTTTTTTGTGTCAGAAATATTTACAGGTTTTATTACATACTAAGATGGTAGACTTGTAGTAGTTAATTGATATGATTATGAACAATAAATTTTGTTCGAAACGTCATCCAGTAAATAATACTGTTTCACTGTGTGGTAAATCTTATAAACAAAGTGACAGAATTACTTACTATAAAGCGTCAAGTTTTGCACATATATTAGTAGCTCTTACCGAATAAACCCACTAAACATCATATTTATAGTAGTACTTATGTAAACATCCTGTGAACTCTTTTTTACTTTTATTAGCTTCTCACCACTGTCGACCACTTCATGAGACTCATTGCTGAAGAAAATGACTCCTACAACGTCACTGATTTCGTATTCTACATCAAACCGCCACAGTCGCCGAGTTAAATAGTAATGATCCACTGGGGCAAGTGCGCTAACAACTTCCCTGCGAGCATTTAGATAAAGTTAGTGCAACTAAGTAAGAACTATTACATTCGCGAATAAACGTTGGAAAGAGTCAGGAATACTAGACGGGATAACCCCTTTATACACTTCTCTCTCCACTGTGGGTGTTTAGCTCTATTCTTTCGTCTTGATTTGTCTGGTTGCAGCCACTAGCCTTTTGAAAGCCAGTGATGCGTTCGACTCCTTGGATCGCTAATAATCACCTTTGCTTATTAACAGATATGGTATGCAATCTTCGCCCATATATTCTGCTTGATGACACTGATTACTAACTTTTCAAATGTTGTGGGCTTCAGACTTTGTGACATAACGATCATTTCTTATATAGAGCCGTGCATCTAGAAGAAATATTCGCCTTTGAATTATACTGTCGTCAGTATGCTGATCAATTTGCCAGATGTAATTACTATCACTACCAGAATTTGAAGACGGAGTAGACACACTGTTAACATATTTAAAAGTAGCGGTAACTCGTTAATACAGCAGCGGCAGATGTTTTTGTGAATAGTGAATCTATGAACAAGCAGCATCAGAGGGCTAGTACATTTACATTTTGAAGTAAAGTGCAGTTAGGTGAGGTGTTTCGTCTTTAAAGGAAGAGCAGTCTCCCCGAAATGCCAACCTGATGACTAAAGTAGGGTTACCTTTGAATCACTATGTATGAAAGCCGAAAGTGGACATCATGATAGTAAGACCTATATGGGTAGCATTATACATTGCAAATGAACGTTGTCAGCCTAGGGATTATACAGTTTACACTGTATTTCCTTTATGAATGTATTTATTAATGATAGATTGCACCTACATATTTCATTACACTTTATTGATTGACCTTAGCACTTTTACTTTTCTAAAAACAGCTTTCACTCCCTTGTAAAAATTGTACTTACCTCAATATTAGTTGGTTATCGTATGCCTACAACCACGGGTTGAAAACGAAACGAAGTCGATTTTTCCGCGAAACCTGGAGAACTATTGTACAATTAAATAACTATACGGCATGGTTCAGACAATGAATGTATATATATATCAAATATTTAGCTGTTGAAACATTATTAATTTGTAGACGATCTACGATTTCAGATTATATCATACTTGATTGTACCTGTAAAAATGGCATTCATTTTCATGCAAATTTATATGTTTATTTGAATTTATACATTATTATTATAATAGAAATCCGGAGAAGTCGCTGGTTAAAAGGTTGTCTTGTAGCCAAAGGAAGTAAATTTGTCCACGTCTCCTGGAAAGCATTAGGATTACCAAAGAGTTTAGAGTTATCAAACCTATTACCACAAGACCTCAACCACCTCACCATTTAGTCACCTAATAAATATAAACCTGCCAAAGACACTGTGCTTCTGGCTTCAAGAAGCAACTATGTCCATAAGTTTACAAAGTTAAACACTTGATAGTAATTCGATAAACAGCCACAGAACACACTATGATACTACCCTATTAGTCTAGTCGTGCCAACAAATCTTTCTCCAGTTAAGATTAGCAAAGGAAACCACTACTTATGGGAAAATTTATTCGAACTTTTCATCAGAATTATTTACATGCAGTAATTATATCCACACGAGAAGGCGCAACGAGAAATGAGCAAAGAGTGGACAGTTGAACAAAAGAAACCCCCTCTTGATGTAGCCCAGAGTGCACATCAGGTGATACACTCCTTAATCTCTGAGGAATAATAATAATACTAACTTTCACAGACTCCGATATATGTACAGGGAAATGTGAATCAAGAGGTAGCATGGTAACACCATATTTGTGCTTTGGGAGGAGGAGCACTACAACGAAGCATCTTTTACCTCCTTCAGATACCATAAAATATTCTGCGAAGCCTGTAAATTAAATATCAGTATTCCTCCTGATATTTTTGTAAAGTGAATGTGTGGCGTAGACCGTTTAACGACTCAGTATGTTAGAAAGATTTTCGTCCACTTAGGGACATTCAAATTACCAGTGAAGATTGCGATTCCTTTCAGCAGACATTCTCCTAAATGATTAGACGGTTCATTTTTCATATTGTATAAAATATGGATTTCGTGTGTACTGGATTGCTCACCTCGATCTTCTTTGTTTACTGCTTCCTGATTTCATCCAGCAACCAACGTGACAATAACAGACAATGCACAGGTACTTATACAGTCTATCAATCACAATTTTTCTACCACGACCATCTCGGCATTGGGCATTTTACTTTAAATAACGTTTAAATGAAGATAACAGTCAAGCAATAACGTCACTCACTATGTCACTGAAATCATTGCCAACGACCAGACACAGAAGGCAGATAAAAAAACTTGAACGCCTATAATGTGGCCTTTGTCACTGACAACATGATATACACTAAGTAAACTTCACAACTTCTCCTTGTGCATGTAGAAATTTCATACCACACACACTACCTTGTCAACATGGTCTGTGTAACACTCGAATGACTCAGTTCACAGGTTAATCAAACTTAAAAAATGCATCTATCGTGGATTTTAACTGAAAAAGTACTTCCACAATGTCGCAGACGATTTTAGCAGGAGCTGTCATTACCATGTAATGTGCCCTGTAAAAGCTCGAAGGAGAAACTCTGAGCTAAAAATAGAAAAAAGAACTTCATATATGCAAAAAGTACATGTGAGTGTGATATATATAAATATACAAGAGTTTTTTGTACAAACTTAGTAACTACCTTGTCCTTGTTTAACTGGTCTAAATTACACTAACTTCAAACACCGTAGATTTGAAGGCATATTTAAGCTCACTAACTGATAGTCACTCAAATGGAAAAGTCAGTTTCTTTTGATAACATACTGTTCCTTATTTTTTGAGCTGCTTTTACAAATTGGTGTTACAGAGGTGAGCAAATAAAAACGTGAATTTCGGTACTTTTACTAAGCTAAATGTAAATTGCTGTCCGAACCTTATTATTTTAAAGGGAATTAGAGTAAATAGTTATTATCTCTATTATTTTTACAGAATAACAGTTTAAGTAATCCATATGTTAATACTTATATCAATGAAATGATATAGCACTTCTAATAAATACATGGCTGTGGAAATTTATAGACATGCAAATTTTGAATATTTTAACTTCTTAGTACTCATTTTTGCTCAGCTGGTAGTTATATTTACGTATTTATGATACTCAGGTAGTGTAAACAACAGCCTGTGGTCATAAAAGATAGTATGTCTACACCAAAAACACAAGCAGATACGTATTTAGTCTTAAAAATACATTAGGTTGTGGTAGAGTCCCTGTTATTAAGACAGGATCTCAGCACCTGAAATTCGTGACTGCCACTTGAAAAGAGGTTGAGAATTCATGGTTTAACTTTTCCAAATGTTTTGCAAAGATATGTGGGTTGTTGTATTATCGGAGAAGCAATATCCCCTATTGAACCATAAACTAAATAGTGGGCTAAGTTGTTTCTACTGCGATGAAGGTAAAATAAGGTTTCTTCTACCCTGATGAGATACTACTTGCATAGTGCTTTCCAAGATCCAAGTCGTCTGAAATTCTGCGGATATCACAACAGTTGGTGGAATTGATTTTAAATGCATACATCTATGAAAGAAGAACGTTTTCACCGACGGAGTCATTAAAAGGCTTGCTAAATAGGATTCATAGCTCTTTGGTATACTCAGTTTAGTCACATATGTACGTTTTCTGGAACTTTCTACGCGAGGATGTTTAATGATTTCATGTATTCCACTGATAACTTTTCCATATGGTGAGAAGACTGGTGTTTTCCTTCATTCCTATTTCTCATGGCTTATTTTTATAAAGGATGAAGATAATCATTCAGTGGGTAAATTCATATTGGCATTCTGATCTTAGTAAGTTTTGGTGGTTCTATGCATTTTTTCTCAGCAAAACCTCATCCTTTCTATTATTGACAGAAATAAAGGGATAGTCAGCTTGTGATACGGAATCACATGGGGTATATTTGTATTATTTTGAATAAGTGAATGACTGGATGGCCCAATAGATTGTCATTTACGATACAATTGCAAGACTAATGAGAGGTTCTGCTGAGGCTTACTTGTAATCTTTAATTTTGGAAAGTAACGTGAAAGTACGGATGCTTATTATAGCAGTGTCATGTATATCAAGACTGACGAGATTTTGTGACTTTTTGTGACATAGTACCCGTGTCTAACAATTAAGTACTATTTTTACTCTAAACAACTGGTTAAACTGCTAGGATCGCTAAATAGTGGCTATAAGGCAGATTAAATACACTCTAGAAATTTGCATAATTGGTTTTTAAAAGAAAATTAGTGACGAATTTAATTATTGAAGTTATATAGTAAGGTTCTTGCTAGAGCAGTCAAGCGATATCATTCTAAGAAATCAACTATCAAAAACATTCTGGTTGTCGCGTTCAGAGCTCAGCGAGCATAAATTTCATTCATCAAGTTTGAGAAATAATAATGAAGATGAATAGGTTATTTCTTTTTATGTATCCTTCAGTCTGCTTCATTTTCATTTCTAAATGTTTAAAAACAAATCTACTAGTTTTATCATTATAGTTGTACATTCAGTTAAAAATATATTATAGTTAATTTTTATTACTGGCAAGTGTGTGTGGTGAAGACTGAAGGAAGCTGAAGTCCAAGAAACAAAACCTTTTCTTTCCGAAGAGCTTTAGTATACTCCTAATTTGGTTTTCGAAACTATGATAGCGTTCTCTAACAAATGCATATTTATTTGTTTAAGTCACTGAGTTGGGTTTTTTAGTATGTCTGTCGTCATACGTTTGGTCGAGGTACACTCTTAAAATGAAGATAGTCTCATCCCCAACCTGACGACAATATTTTGGCGTTTCGGTCATTCAAACGATATCACATGTGTAACTAATAAGCAACTGCTTTTCCCATATTAAATACTGGATACAGTCACTTTTTAATAAATCCACGACTGATTAATTCTAATTCCAACTGTGTTATTTTACTAACAACTAGAGGCCTCCTAAAAAGAAAATAAGGTGGTAAAGATTCGGCAGGTGTAATAAATACATTATTATGAAAATAGTTCAGAATATGACCTGGATAAATATATTCAGTAAATGGTACATTAAACAGACATCAAAACCTTATATCAGAAAACACCTAAAGAACATAAATAACCGAATGAGTAAACATTAAGTTATATGTACATGTCATATTTCATTTTTAATTGTTTTACATTTATTTTATACTTTGAATTTCGACTATTATATACTATTCGAAATATATAAGAAAGTTTGAGGATGGACCTGCTACTATTCTTCTTTACTCATCTGGCTAACCGAGATGGAAAATGTTCCAGAATACGTTTGTGAACTCTGGAGTACTGCGATGAGAGTTAAGGAAACTGTCTATCCCTAAGCCTTGTCAAAAAGTGTATCGGTGAAACTTTGTGCAACCCATGAGAATACTCAGTTAATTTGTAGGCTGTAGTTTATTAATTCAACGAATAACTTTTCGTCAGATATTAGTCAGTGGTCGTTATCAAATGGTCTTAAAATAAATCACTTCAAATGTCAGGTTGTTAACTTTGTTTTCAGACACAAGCGCGAATTACACGAACTGGTTCGTTTCCATGATTCTAGTGTCATAAATGGTAACGAAGTTGAAACTAAGTCGAATGTTAAATACCTTGAATTGTGTCTTTTCTCTGATATTTCCTGGTCTCCCACATCATGTTTCTAGAAAGTTTCTAGAAAGATATTTCGCGCTTAATATTCTACATAAGGAAGTTAAGACAATTCCCTACTTCTACAGTTTGTTAATTCATGTATTCTACCCATTCTTCTGCATGGCTCTCCTTAAATTTAACTGAGATACTTAAGAAAGACTCTCTCAGAATGTGAAAAGCACTAAAGGCTGTGAGTAGGGAAAAGGGGTGTCTCTAAGCAGACTTGTTAACACTATTATACGTAGACAAATGGACTGATGCAATAAATTAGCGAATATTATCTTGTTGGTCTCTGAGAATCTTGTCTATACACAAATGTCTCCCAACATCTCATCAGGTAAATCTAGGAGCGACCATGGAAGACTGTGACTGGACGACTTACTATAAAATCTCCACACTACCTTATTTAGTACACATTTTGTGTGATGTGAAAAGTGTGAGTTATGACATTGATGTCACACTAAGTAAACGACTTTTTCATTCTTTGTTTGATTAACATATTTTTGTTAATATTTCCACTTATGTTCATATTCTTTCGAACAATATTTTTAATACAAATGCCCTGTTTAGTTATTTCCCCTTGTACTAAGTGAAGAGAAAATTAGATATAATATTATGCTGCATGCTGAAAACTCCACGTTGTATCAAAAGTGCTGTTTGGAATAAAGCCATTATTGGATTTCATCATGAGCTGACATTGGTTAGGGAATCATTGGAAACCTGAGATTATTGGACAGCTGTTTCCTCCGTCCTAGTTTAGGAGTCTTCAGCAATACGCACCCACCGGAGGGGCTCGAACTCAGGACCTTCTGGTTAAAAGGCGAGCTCGTATTTAAAAGCCATTATTATTATTTATTTTATTAGTTAGTTGTAGTAGTTACATGGAAATCAGATACAAGTTAACAGTGACTTTTTTCTCCAGTATTTCATAAATAAAGCACTAAACTCAGAATAAATTCGTCTTATATTTGATATTTTTTAATAGATTTTTTTATATATGGATTGGTTTAATTAATAACTACGTCCTATTTTAAGAACTTTAATTGAGTCATCGAACTGTAAAACCAATAGATTGCATGCATCAGATTTATAGTTAATTTTGAAAGGATAAAGGAAGATGTTCACTTCCGACGATTTCTACCCACTAATATGCTCTTCTATCTTAACATTTTTTTCTTAAGTTAGACAATTTCTCATAAATTTTGTCTGCAATTTGTGTTTCTAAAAATGATACTACTTGGTTGGTAAAGTGACGCTATTTGAGAATGGTGTGAATTTTCCGCATAGTAAATTAAGGCACAGAAGCTGAGATTATTTTTCTAGGCAGTAAACAGTCTCTAAAGACATACAAACATCTTTTTTTTATTTGTCTGAAAAAAGTTTATCAAAAGTTTATTAGGACCGAAAAGATAATTCTCGATCCTGCAAATTTTTCTTGTAAGTATATTAGTTCTGAAGTATTCTTTATCTACTGATATTGATCATGCCCGTTAGGTCAATGACCAACACACTTGAAAAGTCATCATTTCCGCGGTAATTTAATTACTTTAATATCACAGGATAAATGCATATAAATGGATTTTACGAAGTGAGGCTTTATTACACATACTTTAAACATAAGGAGTATTATTCCATACTTCCCAGAGTATGATCAAAATAGTGAGATTTAGGGTTTAAGAGGAATTCTTTAGATAACTGTAATGAAAGTCATAACCTCAAGATGAATTAGATTTACAACAAAAACGTTGACAGTTAATCATGAGACATTATTTAATTCTGATACTTCATGGTTGCCAGTTAGAAATTATCTTCGAATGTTTCATTCCAACACTATAGTTAATAGTTTATGTATCCATATATGTTATTTTTAAGGATTTCACCTCCGATTCTTTTCCTAACTGGTTGATTTTAAGTTAGTACTTGAAGCTCGAAATCTCGCTTCTTCACTTTTTGCTCTTTGCTGGTTTGCAACAAACTGACCCTCAGAAGTTAGTTTTTAGAATGATAGGTGTTAAAGTGTTTTAGCTCTTAAATAGCCTGATGCAAATTAAGAAAATAATGTATTAAAAGCTCTGATCATCACTAATCAACTCTAGGTTTTATGTTGAGAAGAAACTACTGAGCCAATCTAACTGCTGATTGAGATCATGAATAGTTAAAAACAGTTGAATCTTGGGGTTTTGTGGATGACTGACTGACTGGTTTCAACATAGATCTTTGCACCAATGTGCAGCAGTACGAGTCGCCACATGTCACTCGGCGCACAAAGCAAGAAAGAAGAAGAAAGTAAAAAAAAACGCAAATTAGAGACAGTAAACAGAGATAGGAGGCAGAAAGAATAGGAATATCGAAGAACATATAGTTTTATTGGATTGTATAACTCTCAAGGAGTGGTTGCATATGCGCCATTGAGAACGATTAGTTTGAGCCATATCACCAGCTGTCTCTAGCCCTCATTGATTTTACCCTCCCAAAGACCCAACCAGTCAGGAAGTCTACGCCTTTCCATCTGGCTGGCTTAAACTAACTATTGTGGAAATCATTGACCGGTGAAGCCATGTTTTTGTTCGACCGCCAGTGATTCTTTTTCAACCTGATCCACCCTATGTCAGCCAATATTGCCAGTCGAGGAAGGCGATGGCTAAACATGCGTAACACACGTCCCAACCACTTCAGTCGATGTAACTTCATAACCTGGTCGATTGATTTCCCCTTCTAACCTAGCACTCAATGCCTAACCTCAATATTGCTCACCCTATTATTCCACCGCATAACACGGGAGATAGAACGTAAGCACCTATGATCAAAGACAGCTAGCCTCTTCATGCCTCCACTCTCAATGGTAATGTCTCACAGTCATAAAGGAGGACAGAGCAGACTGCTGAGCAGTACACGCGTCCTTTGATCAATATCCGGATATCACGTCTACGCCAGAGAGGGCGTAAACTGTTTCAAACGTTTTAAAGATCATTATAAGACATGATTTTCATTTTTTTTTCGCCATCTTCAGATATCCACTTGTAATATTCATGGCTCACCGAGTCTTATAAGAAACTGTATAGAGAATTTTCAAAATTTCTCTTGATGAGTTCACTCATAAAATAGCGTATTTTAGCCTACAGAGTTAAATCCAATGTAATTACATTAAGAGTATACCTTTCTGCATATTATCTGATTGGTTTCAGCCAAAAAACAACTAATACTTGTTAATTTTCTAAGATTCCTCACTTATTTCATTTGAAACTTTCCTTTAAATTATTTATTTTTCTGACAGACCAGGTTGTAGAGATTTGCGAACTATTTAAATATGATCCAGTTTTCATGGAATAAAAGCTCCTCTTCTTTCATACTCGATTCTCAGAAGAACTTTCAACTCAGCTGATCCATATTATACATTTTAGCCTAAAATCTTTTGTAAAAAAACTTCGAAAGATCCAAGAATACAAAGTTGCAGTGTAAAATAAACCGGACAAAAAGAGTATTTATTCTTTTCATAAATCTATATTGTGAAATATTTCATCAGTCCAAAGTGTTTTTGTTTACTTGTGGGTTAATGAAACCAGTGACTATAATTTAAATAACACAAAGTGGACCCTTTTAAAATCAGTCACTTACTGTCCTAATCATAATACACTAGTTTTATCATGTTATAAACGATTCACTTCATTTTTTGACTAGAGTAAATCGGGTTATTATGACTTATTCTTATTTACCTTAGTAAAAGTCGACAACATGCTTCAATGAAATCAGAACTCTAACCGTCGGATGTTAGTCATGCAATTTATGTGTAAGTAAGAATCAATTTATACTATATACATGAATTTCCCTCTCCTGTTATCAATACTTCATTTGGGATTTAAACTATACAATATACAAAGAAGTGGATATTCCATGGCAAACATTTTGCAGTTATAAATTGCAGAGATTTTATGTTTACTAACCTCCAGAAAGTGCGTCGGTGGCACAGCGGTTAGGACGCTCGCCAACCATACACATGGTTCAGGGTTCGATCCTCGGCCACTGACGCACTCCTTTACCTCGCTAAGCCAGAAACAATGCCGATAAAGAGGAAAGGTTGGGCATGAGGCTAGCACTCCCATCCTGTAAAATAAACACTGCTACAGAAACTTCAAGCCACTAGCTTGAAGCCCTATGTTCCACTGGGAACGTGAAAGAAAAATTATTATTATTACTATTAACCTACAGAAAGAAAAACCCATATGTGGCTTTAAGTAACTCACTATTGACGCATGAAGCCAAATTTTGTGCGATAATCTGAAGCATTAACCGTATGCTGTTAGACTCTGACTATTACTCGGTTAAAAAAGATTATTTACATCACTAGTCCATTGGGAAGAAAATAATATCATTCATTTGCCTTAATTCTGAGTATTATTGTATATATTCAATCTGTAATGTGGTCATTAGAATCCTTGAAATACAAGAACTATAACAAGAATTGCGGAATGCATATTTTGTTATGTTTGGTTTATATAAATGGAATTTTAGATGGAATTAAATTTCATATATGTCCATTCTCATTCTCTCTTCTGATCTCTCCTGGTCTTCCCATGTCTTAGCAATCTCCAGTAAAATATTCCGCTTGACATTTTACATTAAGAAGTTAAGACACTCGGGTATAACTCAACCCCTCATCCTACAGTTCGTAAACTCTTGCATCCTACCCATTCTTCTTTATTGCTCACCCTTATTCTTTCCTGGTTTGCTTAAAAAAGACTATGTCACAATTCGTAGAATACTGAAGACTGTCAGTAGGGGTGAGTGGTGTCCCAGTGGACCACATAGTTAACGTCGTTGTCGATAGGCATTTGACTTCGTGCAATAAATTTGCTAAAGGGATTTTGTCTGACTTGGAGCATCCGCTTTACTCTCAGCTTTCACCTTGCATCTCCTCGGGTAGAACAAGGAGTAACTTCAGAAAACTGTATGCTCGCACGTCTAAGTATAAGAAGTCTATGATACCATACTTGGCATGTATTTTATGTGATGAAAATAGTGTCAGGCAAGAATTAACTAAACTTCTTTCATCTAGTAAATAAACAATTTCCTCCATCCATCCTTACATACCTCCAAGTTTTACTTTTATTACTTCTATTATATTTATGGTCCTGTTAATTCTCTGTTTTACTCTCATAATTGCAAACACCAACTTATCTCCATGACGGCTGTAATCTATGTTTTTTTTCCTTCAGCATATCATGTAGAAAGAACATTATATTCAATATTTTTAAACATGTTAGGATTTCTATACCACATTGCCAATACTGTGTGACACAAGCCAACGGCAATTTTCACTTGTATTCTTATTATTATTACCCTAGCTGTTATCATTATTATTGCTATTTCCATTTTATATGCTGCATGTTTTTGACACTACCTCTATTGTAAGTGTGGAAAATTCTCTGTGTGATTAATTTTATTTATAATTTGAGGAAATTAGATGCAATATTGTGATTAATGCTGAAAATTCCATTCTGTATCACAAGTACTGTTTTTGGAATAAAGTAAATCATTATTATTATTATTATTAAACCAAGTTTACTTTTAACAGTTTGAAAAAATTGGGCATTGGGTATATGATATTCATTATAATAAAGGTTTTTCGCATTGCCCAATGAATGAAAAAACAAAACGATATTGTTGTTTTTATTGACGTTTCGCTATTTAATGCTAATAGCTTTATCAAAGTATTGTTAAAGTAGAATTTACAAAATCTCAGCTCACATGCAACAACTTAATCGGCGTTCTTCAGCATGGGGTCATTTTCTCGTGACATTAAATATGGTCGGAAACGTATTCCGGAAACATGGACCTCAACAGTTGTCATTCCATATTGGGCAGAGATGTCAGACGATATCAGAAGAGTACTCAATAAGTACAACAACAGAGTTTTCTTCAAAACATCAAACACATCGCAAAGCAATCTTGTCCGTATAAGAGGCCAAACCCCCACAGATTGTCTATCTAATTGTGTCTATAAAATAAAATGCTTGGAATTCGATGCGATGTATATCGGACAAACATCGCCAGAGAGAAATCAAAATCAGAAGAAATGAACATTGTAGAGCCGCCTCTATCCGACCATCAAGAAATCTAGTTGAACTAGAAAAGCTTGAAAAATCACCAGCCATAGCTCGTCTACACGCTATAGAATCAGGTTACAAAATTGATTTTGACAATATTGAAATCATCCAGAAAAAAGCATTTCAGAAATCACAAAGAACGTCTAATATCATCAGAAGCACTTCATATCAAGTGGTATCTAAATTGTCTGAATAGGAATGATGGACTAAAAAAGAATTTGACATGGTTACAACACCCCTCCCTCCCCCATGAAATGACAAAATCAAAACGAATATCATACGCAATTTCATTATGTAAGTTATTATCTATATAAGGTGAGATTTTATTAATTTTGGCTTAATATTACTACTTTGATAAAACTGTTATCACTAAATAGTGAAACGTCAGTAGAACAACAATATCGTTTTGTTTTTCATTCATTGGGAAATACAAAAAAACCTTTATTATAATGAAGAATTAAATTTTCTTAAGCTACAAATTGTTTCACTCCAAAACTAAGTCTTTTATGAAATTCATAGTACTAAACTTAAACCAGAAATAGACCCAGTTGACGAAAAGTGTGGGAACATCGCGTAGACTGGTAACTGATTCATATAGAAGTCACTTAACTAAAGACTTTAGCTTTTTGGTCTATGTCGATAGATAAAGGTTATAGAAAGAAAAGTGCAATCCAGGTGGTATTGACGTCAAGCATAGGATGGTATCTGTAGTAATAATTTAGCTTATGGAATGTTATTCTACTGCCTGTAAACAATAGTGTTTATTTCTCTGCATAATTTTACAGAGATATTAAAAGGTTGCTTTCAGCTTCATCTGAAAGTATTTTAAAATTTGAGGCTTTTAGTGTTTAAAATTAACAGTCACATGGAAACATGAAAAATAGCGCATTTCAATAAATATAATATTTGCCTTAAATTCTTCATATTTTAAATGTTTCAATGCCGTGTATACCAAACATATGGTTATTGTCTATCGCTTCTCCTTGTCTTCATTCGTAAACATATTAAGCATAAACCGAAAACGAAAAGCGGTAAAATTTATCTTATTCGTCAGTTTTTTTAAAAAAAGAATATACTTTTCTTGTTTAACTTGCTTTAAAGAAGAGGTGACTGTTCATTTTGATGCATGATTGATTTGTAGACAGTTCATTTTTATGACACCTTGGAAACCGCAGTCATTACGCAGTTTAATTTTTAGTCTGTTTTAGGAGTTATTTCGCTGATATTTGCCGCTTTTTAGATGGAAAAGGTTTCATAAACTGTCTCAAAAATCGAATAAACTTACAGTATCCCTTCAGTTGAATTTACATCTATTTTACAAAAGGAACTTTTCAAAGTTATTTGAGATGACGTAAGAAACATTATAGAAAGTAAATTTTAAGAGTTTATTCTGACAGGCGAACTCTTGCAAACAACAAGGGCTAACTGAGAAGACTGTTTGGACTTAAGCAAGAGAACAATAAGTGACTGCAACAAAAGGACATCATGGCAAAGTTAAACTTTAAGCACTACTCATTATAATATCATATACCGAATACCCAAATTTTTTCAAACTGTTAAAAAGGAATAATTGGTGGATGGTGACTAGCAGTGGAATCCAGGACACCCATTTCCTCTGTTATGTTAAAAGTGAACTTTGTTTGGAGATATGTAATTTAAGCACTGAATAACAAAATTGGGATTTTCAATACAAACGTCAAGTCAGTCAACTCTTCTTTACGGATGAGAAACTTGGCAGGCGGGTCACAAAGAATATTTCCAACAGCCTGTCACAGACTTTCATCAACAACTGTCTTCGCTGGATCTATACTGAAGATCAGATGGCCGGGTTGGAAAGAGTCTCGTTGATAAGAAACTATGGGCACTAACAAACAAAACAAGAACCAATCGCCAACCAACAAATATGCAGGAGAAAGTGGGGATGGATTGGACACTCGCTGAGGAGGCCGGTTGTTGACATCGCGCGTCAGGCCATTGCTCGAGTGGAACCCGAAAGGGAAGCGGCGAGTGGAAAGTCAGTGCAAGGGTGATATGGAGGAGATCGTGTGAAGAGGAGTTGAAAGAGTATGGACTAACATGGATGCAGGTGAAAAGTACAGCAGAAGACAGAAGCAAGTGGATATGTGCTGTTGAAGCCCTATTTTGCACTAGGAACCCAAAGGAACAATAATAATTATAATTTAGGCACCACTAACTACCAACAATCACAGCGAATGACCTCGAACGCACCAATAAGGTGAAGGAGGCATTTTTATGTATGGAATACATATAATTATGAAATAATGCATAAAATCTGTAGAAAAGTGTTACAGAGGATACCTTACTCTCACATGTGATAAAAATAGCTCTCACTTTTAGGTTGGAGTATCAACAGAGTATAATTCCATTGTGGGTAAAATTTATTTTGATAAGGTTTCATTATGTAATATATTAATATTTCCTGAGAAATAAATTCTGCTCGAAACGTTGTCGTCAGTAAATATTACTGCGGAACACTCTAAGACTCTATCAAAATAAATTTCACTGACAATGGAATTGTACTCTATCACAGTGCACAAGTACTATTCTTATATCAACAGAGTAATCTAACCATATTCTATCCATCTAATTATTTAAGTCTTCTAACCCTAACAATAACCCTAATCTTTCCTGAACCTAACCCTCTCGTGAAATATTCCTAAATTAACTGCAATCTAACTTGAACCGACCCTAATGTCGCCTTTATTAAGTTAACCTGACCCTAACTTGTCCTTGGTTTAAAGCGAAGCTTAATCTTTCACAAATCTAAGCTGAAACTTCTCAGATGTCCCATTTAATAACATAACACTTCGATTAGCATATTTTATTGATGATGATGATGGTGCTTAAAGTTTAACTTGGCTGACATCATTGTTAGCAGAAACTGTGCTAACACTTTTTATATCAGGTCAAGCATGCCTAGCGTATATTTAGAAATCTAATAACTCCTTATTGACTTATAATAAAAAAACAAGTGCTGAACAGATAAATATTTGTGGGAAACAGTGATGTCTCTAACAACACGAAGCCATAAGACAATTTTACTTCATTTTAATAGTTTATCGTCGAAAAATTCATTCACATGGATTTTATCTTATATCAAGCAGCATAATTCATCGATTTTATCTCCTTCCACGGATGTTTAAGATCAGTTTTTGAAACAGTGTGTATGTTTTTGATTCAGTCTGATAATAAAATTCGCATATTTCATCACCAGTAGGATATCTCAAGTGAAACCGTCCATGTTGACCACTTATGAAGTTTATACATGTAATGATAGAAGACAAGGGCCAGGCAACAGACCGCTTATTGAGGAAATCAAGAGATATTTATAGATTTTTATGTACATTACTATTCGCTATTGTTAGCAGAGAGGTAACGTCTTCCGACTGCTTGTTCTCCTGCTGAAGGTTATTCTGCCGTCTCTTTGTTACCATTTCTTAGACAGTCCGTTGATATATCTGTGAACCGTATCCGTCCACGCAAAGTCTTTGTTCTTGTTTTTTTCTCATGACCAAGATTTGAGAAGTAAACATTGACGTAAATTGCCATCTACCAATTTAGGCTAACATACAGCTCTCACCACATACATACCTCTGTAATGACAATTTAGAATGCTTGCATAATGATTCGCAAACAAAAGAAGGAGTCAATGTTTAACTGCTTCACGCTTACTAAATCTCATAGGTAGCAAGTTATTGTTCTGGATTTCCCACTGTTCCGCATTACGGATCGACGGATGTTAGGTAATCAAGCTTCCTGCTTTCGTAGTATTTTATAGATATAATTTGGGATTAAGGCAGTGCACATAACACACAAGCATTCTTCACCTTCTGAATAGGTGCTTGTTTCTTTATCAGGTGTATTAATCATACTCCTTAAACCATACAACAAACCGTTCTCCTGTTGGTCTGTATATGTTACGCAATCAATGTTCATCAACAAATTCTTGAAAACATGATGCTGTCGAAGAGATGCGAAGACGTTCTTTGACTGATCACTCATTAGAGTTTCTCTTGTGGTGCTTACTAGTGAGATTTGGATAAACTGAACAGCCTACTAAAGCAACCATTCACTTGGTGAAAATCATATTCCTGTTACAATTGACTGCTAAGACGTTTATAGAGGATTGATAAATAAGTTTCAAAACAGCCAGGATTTGCTGAAGATTGACGGAAGACTGAAGACTCAAAGAAATCAAGTTATCACATCTAGTTGAATCTCAAATTATTCTCTACTAAATCGACACTCCTACAACAATTCTTTGTTTTTTTTCACAAGTGTTATTTCAAGTAGTTTCACTTCTTTGTGAAGGTTATTCTGTAAGGGTAAGAACAAAGTATCTGTGGTTTAGCTTTATGCTCAACAGAAATATGAAAATTATTATTATTTTCTTCAGATATCCTTACTGACTTATTGATTACCTTTTCTGTTAAATTTTTTTTAAGTGGGAAAAGAATACTACTTTACTTTCTAGATTTGTTTTTTTTTGTTATTGTGAAAATTATATTATTTTGATAAGAATTTTCTTTTTTTTAAAAAAATATGCTTTGTATTGACAGTTTACCTTCTAATTTCCTTATTCTGTTTACTCTCTATCTGATGTTTAGAAGAGTAAATATCGGTGATTACTTCTGTTGACGTGATAACACTTTTGTACGAGAACCTACTATAAAATGCGATGAGAAGAGTAAATCTAGTAGATAATTCGGTTTATATCCAGTCTAAAATAATATTTGATGAATATTAAGTGACATTATCCTAAATAATACATGAGAATGACATTTGTTTCAAAAGTGGTTGGTTTGAAAAATGGATTTCTACCTAAAATGGTCACCAGTGTTTCAAGTCGGTGGCACAGCTGTAGAGTGCTCGTCAACTACTACTTCTCATGTGGTCTGGGGTTCGATCCCCGGCCACAGACGCACTCCTTTACCTCGCTAAGCCAGTAATAAAGCTGGTAAAAAAGGAAGGTTGAGCATGAGGCTAGCATCCCGAAACTTCAAAGCTCTAGCTTGTAGCCCTATGTTCCACTAGGAACGTAAAGGAATAAAAATCTTAAAGAACACCTGGGTTTCATCTCTATTTAAACTGTATATTTCTAATATATTCCATCTTTCTAGTATAAAAAACCCAGCCGTGCTCATACTAGACACACATACAAGTTTTTTGAGCTTTTTCTGGGAGTGTTTTGATCTATGTCAAGAATTCCAGATTAGATGAGTTCCATGCGTACTTATACTTTTCATGGGGCATTAACTGCCTTTAGATATGGCTGTTACGTATTTTTTTTAATTACGGAAAAAACAATATTGCATACAAATGTTTATAATTACTTAACATAGAAGCTAGAATTCATGGGCCATTGAGTAGGATCCCAGTCGCTGCATCGTCTAAGAGCTTTCCCTGTAACCTGAATGTTCTGAGTTCGAATCCTAGGTGCATAATATCGATGTGTTCCAAACTAGGACGAATTAACTGATCAGTACTCACTGGTTTTCCAGTGATTCTCTAACTGGTATCAATCCACGATCAAACTTGAAACAGATCAAGTTCCCACAAACAAACTCATGAAAATTAATCTGGTGCTTGCTAGTCACTTGCTACAGGACTGAGTTTCCTGGAGTTCTAGTGAGAAGTTGTGACCACTGGGCTCCACTTAGTCGGAGTATGGACAAATATTAGCCAATAATAATGGTTGTTCTAAGAGTCATTCAACGTGTGCTTTTCAGGGTTTTCCAGTTTCCGCATCTCCATGTTAACACTAGTAATGAGAGAAAGAGATTGAACCTCATGTTTATCTTTCACGTCTATTACAAATAATTACAGATACTAACTGAAGTGATGTGTATTTCTCTACCAAAAGTCTGTTAAGTTCTTTATGTTCAACTAAGAGTTGGGTGTCAGACACAATATATCTGTTAAAAGAAATACAAAAACTACACCTGGAGAGTATAAATGAATACAATCCAAAAGATATTTGAAAAATCAACCTGTCTCTTCACCTACCTAGATTACTTTTTAGAATTTTAATCCACTCCCACCCTATTATGTGGTTATGTGTTATGTAGTGCAATTGCTGAATTTTTTTCCAAACTACTTATCTTCGTGAGGTCCATCATTCCAACTTTAGCTAAATTCTTATGTTCCGACAATCCGACTACTACCCCCGACTTACTAGTTTGACCTATGTAGTTGACCTCACAGTCATTGCAGGGTATTTTGTAAATTATATTACTTTGCCTAATTGGGTCTACCGGGTCTTTTAGCCTACAAAGCTTGTCTCTGAGTGAGTATGTAGGTTTAAATGCTACCCTTATTCCTGCTTTATTCAGAATCCTATGTAGGACCTCAGATGTCCCCTCTTTATATGGTATAAGTGTAGATGCCTTATATTCTTTCTAATTTATGTTTTCATTATTAGTTTCACCATTATTTTTATTTTGCTTTTATCCTTTTTTGATGTTCCTAATGAATTCTATAGGATAGTCATTTAACACCAACGCCTCTTCTATCTGTTTCATTTCATTGTTTAGGTCTTTTTTGTACTACCTAGTGCTATCGCTCGGTTAGTTAGACATTTAACTAAGCCAGCCTTTACAGATGGATGACGGATGAGATGAATTAAAGTCTAAATATCTATTAGAATGCTTCGGTTTTTTATAAACCTTATTGTAAAGTTTATCTTCTTCTATTCCTTTTACTTTGTTTATCGAATCTATATCCGACACATGCAATAGGAATGACTCATCACTCATACCGGAAATATGAAAAATACTACTACCAATCAAGTCAAGCGATGGAAAATAATGGAATTATATAAACGAAGCTAGAAAGTTGTGTGAGTAGTGCCATGATATGATTATGAGCAGTAATAAATTGTGCTCGAAACGTCATCATCAGTAAATATTACTATATTACACTGTGAACCTTTATCAAAATAAATTTTACCCACAATCGAATGATACTCTACCACAGTGCACAAATTTTATTCTTATATTTGAAAAAAGTTGTGTCCTAAAAACAGGTATCTACAACAGTACCTAGAAACAAATTTATCTCCCATTTGACAAAGTTTTGAGCAGTTAACTCAAACAGTTATACATGGAGTCTGAACATCACTTTTATTTCATTCAATATTTTCCAGTTTTATTCATTTCACAATGTATTCTTTGGGCGAGAATATAATCTTATCGCAAGTCAAACTTGCCGCTCTTTCGTATTAGTATACTTCTATGGGTAGAATAGATTTCAGGTAGCTGATGTTGTATTACAAGCCTAGAGGAATGCTGTAATCATATCAGATGTGACGTTTGTCTGTTTTAAAGTTGTTCTACCGACTTTTTCTACACAGCTAGAATATCTGTTGTTGCGTTTGCTATAACATGCGCGAAAATACCTCACAACAGCGTTTATTCAAGCTGAAGGACTTTACTGCTGACTCTTAACCAAATCAAGTGCTAATATAAATTTTAAGCGTTCCTGTGTGCAACAATATGCATTTTTCGTTCCTTATTATTAACTGTAATCGTTAAGAGACTTCTATCCATTTTGAAAGCTGAGAAATTTGAAGCACTTCGGTATTTTATATTTATACATATTCACTGAATGCACTTAAAATTATTTCAGACATTTTTTATAGTAACGAATGGTAGTATAAAGTCAGCATAGGTTAAGACAAGGTTATGTAAACAAGTCATTATTTTGGTAAATTTACCTACTAGCACAAAAAATTTTTTTTAAAAACAAAACAACACATGACACATGGTAGCTAATGAGGCGATCGAAAGATTGAATTAATAAAACAAACATTGAACAAATAAAGAGGTTATACACCTACTGAATCTGTTAATTAACGTAAATTTCAAAGTTAAATGATACCAAGTTAAAAAATGCCATACAGAAATTGTCAAAAAAGAGCCACTAATAGTAATCATTTAAGACTAACCTGTAGAAGAAAATACTCTTCAATCACATCCGAAATCGCATTGACCTTGACCAACCAATCAGAATGCAGGCGTTTGAAATGTGTTTAAAAAACACTGTAGACATAATATTACTCTGTATAGTTGACTTTTATGTGTTTTAAAAATGTCTCCCAATAACTCCAACATAGATTTACTTGGTCTTTACGGAAATCATTCATCAAATTAATAAGGGAGGTATGATTTGATATGAAATGACCTTTCATAGAGTTCCCTAAATCTGATTGGCTCTTGAAGGTCAACTTTTGACAAACCTTGATTTTGACTACGATATTTTAACTTCTCCTTTTAATGTTTTCCAAATTTTTAAATGGAAAATTAATTTTACCGGGATGCTAATGATAATACGAACTTATCCTGCAGCGAATCTAATTATCCTTTTTCGAATATCTTGTTCATTGTTACATTAAAAACTTACAGACATTCTAAGACTTTTAAAGTTAATTTACCTGTCTCTGTGGTAACAGAAAAGTTCACGTTAATATTTCGTGAACATGAGAAAAATAGTTTTTTTGAATAAACAGTCCAATTGTTCTGTATATTTCAATTCGAAAGAGGACTGAGGGAGTTTCTGACAAACACTGTAGATTTACGGAACTATAATGCATAGGAAGATGGCCAGAAAAAATCAGCACCAGGCATCTCTAGGAGCCAATCAACCCAGCAGGAATCAATTGTGCAACAAATATGCAGGAAGAACTGGAGGTGGATTAGTCATACTCTGAGAAAAAAATCCCATCAATTAACATCACACGCCAGGCCAGTGTTCAAGTGGAACCCGAATGGGGAGCGGCTAGTTGGTCGTCCAAGGGTGACCTGGAGGAGGTCATGTGAAGAGGAGATGAAAGCATGTGGGCAGACGTGGAGCCAGATGAAAACGTTGGCAGAGAACCGAAAGTAATAGAGACGTGCGTCTGAGGCCTTATGTTCCTCTAGGAATTAAAGGAAACAATAATAATATAATAATAATGCATAGGAAAAATCCAATCAATAAAGTCGGTAGCTACTTTCCTAATATATGAGTTTTAAACTTGACTTGATAAAAATGCCCTAGCTGCAGTCAAGTGAAGAAAAAAAACGCTAAGGAATTCCAGCAAAATTAGTACAACATATAACTTTTAGAATTCAATAGATAACAGATTTCAAGTGTATCATCTTCAGTACAAATAAATTGTTAGGTGGAGTGTCATTCACAGCTATGCATCAAATCATATCATCTTAAATAACACTTTCAACTTAGTATTCACATCCTGAACTGTAAATATTCTTCACCATTCCACTGATGAATCTATAGTACTTTGTCATTTCTATAGTACTACAGTGCTCTTCTTATAAGAATAATCTTCTGTTGGATGTGTTTTGTGTTAAATGCATGACAGATTTCAATCAAATTTTCTGCATTCAAAAGAATAATACAAAAATCCAACATCACCTTAGTTCTTTACACAACAATGAATATGCATGACATGTGATGATTGAGCGTTTTCAGACAAGATAAGCAACTAGAAAAATATTTAAACGGATAAGTGATATACACAAATATGAATAATCCACTGGCAGAAATTTCATCCATTTTCACTTTTTTCACTACATCCAGCATGCATCATATATAATTTAGAACCACTTCATATTTTAAAAGGTGATAAACGATTTCGAACAAATTTTGTTATGAATTTTACACAAAACAGTAAGAAGACGTAATTTGTCTGAATCGTGTAATGTGTATTTGCGAAACACATTTCGAACAATCTGATCACACACGGACTTGTCATGAAATTAATAAATAGTTAAGATATGAGAAAATTAATTTAGGTCGAGTTAAAAGGACATATTGAAGGTCAAAATAACAATGAAGATCACTAAACCAAATAACAGAGGTGATAGTACAACCATACTAGCTGGTATCAAAACAAAGTTTACCAAAGAAGGAAGGCTTATTGTGATGACGAATTGTTGTTTTAAACACATTTCTAGGGCTCCCACTAGCTTTTGGATACGCCCCAAACACGTTTTATAGATAGGTTTAAAAGACGTGTAAACATCAATGTTATGTCCTGTCTCTATAGTATGTTTCGCAATAGAGGGGCTAGGTGGCCTGTCCTCACCACTAATGGGTTATGCAGCTAAGATCATAACAATGGAGAATGTGCAAGCGATGTATCCATCTAAGCCCTTAGAACATGCGGAAAATTATGTCACTTCCTGCTGTATTTACCAGTTTAAAGGTACGTACGGCAACACATACACAGGAAGGACTCATTGATATCTGAAAGTCAGGGCTTCAGAGCATATTCCTAAATGGCGAACAAAATCCCTAGAACCCATTAATAGTGAGAACAGGCCACCTAGCTCCTCTATTGCGAAACATACTATAGAGACAGGACATAACATTGATGTTTACACGTCTTTTAAACCTATCTATAAAACGTGTTTGGGGCGTATCCAAAAGATAGTGGGAGCCCTAGAAATGTGTTTAAAACAACAATTCGTCATCACAATAAGCCTTCCTTCTTTGGTAAACTTTGTTTTGATACCAGCTAGTATGGTTGTACTATCACCTCTGTTATTTGGTTTAGTGATCTTCATTGTTATTTTGACCTTCAATATGTCCTTTTAACTCGACCTAAATTAATTTCCCCATATTTTAACTCTATGTTAGTTTCATATGTGTATATTCCTATGACAAGTTCGTGTTTATGTGATCAGATTTTTCGAAATGTGTTTCGCAAATACACATTTCACGATACAGACAAATTACCGGTATCATACATATAGAATAAATGATGCAAAAAGACGAGGATTGTTTCAAACTGACCGTTAGGCATAGCTCATGCCATTCAAAATTTGAATTCATTATCCTACTAAACAAACTGATATGAAATCAAGTTTAATCATGAGCTGACATCAGCTAGAAAACTACTGAAAACCACGAAATACTGGACAACTGTTTAGTCCTGATTCGGAACTCCAGCAGTAGACGCACGTGACCCAATCCGAGATCGAACCCCAGACCTTGAGGTTACAAGGGGAGGTCGTTGACCATCCAACTACTGAGATGAAATCAAATGGCTAGCGATTCTAACTTCTGACGTTTAGCAAAATACACCATGAGGGCCAGCCAATGTCGGCGGTGATTACCTGTCCTCATACCCGACATGATGGATCTGGCTATTCACAACTTCTCACTAGAAAATCAGGCAGTTCATCGTTTAGTCAGTGATTAGTGAGCTTTAGATTAATTTTCGAGTGTTGTTTTGAAGTGACTAGATAGTCATTGAGCTCGTCTTGTAACCAGAAGGTCCTGACCTCGATCCCTGGCGGTGGGGTCATAGGTGCGTAGTGCTGGAAAGTTCCAAACTAGGGTGAAAAATCTGTCCAGTACTTTGTAGAATATTTGTAGAATACTGAACAACGTCCACATTATAACCAACTCCGTACACTACTAACTTTCCTATTCTTCAATATTTAGTTGATTATTATAGATATTTTATACGCTGACTACCTTTTCTATCATTTGTAGGACCTTAGAAACTGAATCTTGAAAACCTTATAATAATTTTATTTCTCTTTTGTTCACCACAGTAAACACCTACTTGTTTTAATTTTCTTCTGAGTTCACTACCTCAACAACACTTTGGGTATTAGATGACTGAAGGCAATCGGTGTCGAGCCTTGGTTTCACCTAGGTTTCGTGCTACTTGGTACTCATCAGTCAGCAAGGTGTAGCTGCAACCTTGAAGGAACTCATATCCCTTCTGAGATTCAGACGCTCATCACCCAGGGCTGCAGTCAAAGACATTACCACTGAACTATTCGGGCTCTTGACGGACCTTCTATAGGACTGTATTGTATACTAGTTAGTAACTATTGTCCAATTAAAAACCGCTTTAGGTATTTATTCAAGGTTTAGTTATCATTGCACATATAAGTATAAATTTTATGCTATTTTAGTAGAAGTTTCAACACACATGACTTACTGAATGAAAAAAAAAGAATTAAACTGTGACTATACAAAAAAGACAGACTGGATTAAAATTTATCTATTCAAACAAGCAAATACAAACAAGCCTCATTTCATTCAATTTTGTACTTCGTTACTCCGTTATTATTTCATTTCCCCCGATTTATTCACTTGTGTACATTTAAGTGTTGTTTTAAAATCTTATTTTTGTTTTAAAAAATCTTCAGCAATAAAAGTCACTTGATTTATTTTTATTTACTTTTTACAAACCCCTAGTAGCTGAAGTTTTTAAATTCCTGCTTTTATTTTTTCAGAATGTTCACTTTTTTTCCCTATAAATCATAGATTTAATGATTGAAAAATAAAACGGTTTCTACATTTAAGTGAATAAGCGAGTTTTTAATTGTTCTAAAGGTTAATAGGTAGGCATGTTAGACAAGAAAAACGTTTTAAGGATATCAGGTTGGTTTGATGTAGGTAGCAGCAACATCACATATTCATTTAATCGTATTTTCTAAGGTCCTCTTCATCTATGATCTCTTACTCGTACTATCTACTCCATGTCACCCTTGCACACACACACACACGCCTAACTTATTCTTTCTCATTGGGGTACCACTCTGGCAGTGGCCTGACGCGCGATGTTATTCGACGGTCTCCTCAGTGTGAAGTCGATCCATCTCCATTTTCTTCCACATATTTTGTTGAGCAATAGATTCTTGGTTGGTTGGGTGGTTCCCAGAGTTTCTTGATGCTAGTTCTTTCTGGCCATTTAATCTGCAGTATGGAGCCAGAGAAGGCAGCTGTTGTTGAAAGTCTGCAACCTGTTGGAAAGATATAATTAAGGCCTGTATAAAACTGTTTACATATATATTTTTATAACTGTTTATCATATTGTGTATCCTAACTAGCCATTATAAGTCAATGACGGTCGGTTTCGTTTATTCCTTCGCTTTTTGAGTTAAACATATGGCTTCAAGCTTTAGTCTTTGAAGTTTCGGTAGGACACGTTTTCTTTCTACATGTTGAGGTTGCTAGCCTCATTCTCAACCTGTCCTCTTTTCCTGGATTACTACTGGCCAGGCTAGATTTAGGAGTGAGTCGGCCAGGAATCGAACCCTGAGCACGAGCATGGTTTGTGAGAATTCTACCCCTAAACCACCAGAAGTCAGTGTTGCAATTTCACCCAAATGAGTACTTTGCAATCACTAAATAAAGTATTCAGAGTGTTTCTTGATAAATTTACCATTCGACAGGATGCCATGAACCTAGGTTTCATGTTAGTTGGCACTCGTCAGCAAAGTGAGTCTGCAGCCTTGAAGGAACACATTTCCCTTCTGAAATTAGAACCCGCACCAACCAGTGTGGAAGTCAAAGACGTTACCACTAAGCTTTTCGGGTTCGCGATTGACCTTTAAGGCTGTAGATAAGCTTTGCTGACTAGTGAATGCCAACTGGCACGAAATCTAGGTGCAGCCAAGGCTTCCTTTTGATTGGGTCCAGCCATCTAATACCAACAATTCACAGTGCACCTTGATGGTGGCTACATTGCAAAATTGTCTGATAGAATTCAGTCTGCACCAAAGATAGGACTGGACACACACTAATTACTGACTAGTATCCGATCAAGAATTGACCATTCAATCTGTCTGTCTTATTAAAATTACATATTAATAGGCTTTTATTAACTTGATGCGTGTAAACACAATTGTTTTAAAATGAACAGAATGTATAAGTGAATAAACAGTATTACTGTTACTTCAAAGCATATCTAATTTTGTTTTTACGAGTTGATCACGGACTGATATCAGTTAGAGAACCATTGACGCTCGCTAGTGACTTGCAACAGGACAGAGTTTCCTGAAGTTCTACTAAGAAGTCGTGACCAGTGAAGTCCATCCAGATGTCATGTGTGAGGATGGATTTCCCATCGATGATATTGGTTCGTGGTGGCGCTAAATCACCAATTAAATCGGATCCCAGTGACTGAATGGTATACGAACTAGCTTGCCTTGTAACCGTAAGGTCCTGGGTTCGAACCCTCTGTGGTGGGTGAGTACTGCCGATGATTCCCAAACTAGGATGAAACAGTTGGCTGTCCAGTACTCCTTGTGGCTTGTTTTCAATGGTTCTCTAACTGATATCAATGCGTAATCAAGTCGTAAAAAACAAAACTAATCCTTACAAACCAACTATAGAATATCTAATTTTAAAAAATTGAATGAAATCTGTAAAAGAAAGTTGGAAGGACGTAAAACAAATAGTTCTGTGGCTAAAATGGCTTGTTAAATCTGAGATAATAGCAAAAAAAGGCAGTTGAGGTAACTATCTTTGTGATGAACTTATTTCCTTAGTTGAGAATTCATAGATAAGAGAATTAGAAGTATAACATTTCAGGGAGAATTTCGATGACAGATCACAGTCAGTCAATGCAACTAGTGTACACAAAAGTATTTGACTATCTATGGATGATGTTGTGATAACCAGTTAATGGAATATCCAGTGGATATTGTTATTTTAAAATTCTTTTAAATACATAGAGACTACTAACTGTTTATTAAGTACTGCAAATTTACTATTTAACAACTAATATAAAGAGGGTATAGAGGGATATACGAGCATATTAACTGTTATATTACTTGAAGACGACTTTGACAAATGGCTTTAAGTCGGCAGATATATGTCATCCAGAGTTTTAGCAATTGTTGTTTTAAAAAGAAACTTATTCTACCTACCATATCGATTAGCAGCTCCGATAATTGCGTCTGAATACTGCAATATACAAGCCAGGATGCACTGAAGTTTGTGTATAAGCTTAGGAAAAATTATACATACAAATGCACATAGTTTTAGCAGCACCTGAATAGGTAAGTATGTATTTCTGTAACATATGCGACAAACTTACATTCCTACACTTGAGTCATTTGACTTACCGGCTTTAAATGAAACACAAAATTATACTTTCGTTTGTACAAAATGAAATCATATATATATATATATATATATATATATATATATATATATATTCGTACAACTAACACCTTACGCTCATCACTAGTGAAGGTTAAGGATAAAACAGAAGAAGAAAACCAACAGAATTGTGGGGACTGGGACGCCGTATATGTAAGAGAAACTTCCAGATAGGTAATAGTAAGAGTGAAAGACCATAAACAATGTCTAAAGGTGGTTCCAAATACCTTTAAAGACTTAAAGAAGCTAGAAATTAGATCCCTGATTGCCCTGCATTCGATAGAAATGGGACACAAAGTCGACAATGATAAGACTCAAGTTCTACAGAAAGGTTTTGGTTCGTATAAAGTAAGACTGACTGCAGAAGCCCTACATATATGGATGAATCTCAAAAGTTTGAACATACGTGAAGGTGTGATGTTAGCTGATGCATGGCACATCCTGATTAATAAATAAATAAAAAGGGGATATGTGTCACAAATTAATCATACTTGGTCTAAATTCCCAATTGTCTTTATTCTTCTTATGGAGAGGCTAACAAATGTTTGACAACTGTTTACCCACACACACACCGCTGTATACTGCACATACGCATATATTTTCATCATTGTCAGTAAAAGGTTTGAGCATTGTGGATTAGATCAAATAAAGGCATAATTATATTTCAATAGTTTACACACAATGATAAGTTTTGTTATTGGTAATATTTTGAGCAAAATTACTGCCCGTGTTCTCACCACTGTTGGAATTGTTTTGCAGTAATTTTGCTCGGAATATTACCAATAACAAAACTTATCATTGTGTGTAAACTATTGAAATATAATTATACTTTATTTGATATATTTTCATATTCAGTTATCTGCGACCATGAACTTTTAGTCGAACGTAATCTGATGAAAAATACACTCTGTTTAAAGTGTTTAACAAAAGATAGACTAATTTTTGAAAGTCTGAGGTCAAATTTTGATCACAGTTCATACAATTTTGTTTATTATACACTTTGATACCTGTTTCATGACTCATGTGATTTGGCAAAGTTTTTTAAAACAAAAGATGTTCCTTTTATATATAGACCTCTGTAATGTTAATTTTAGTTAATTTCCCTGAAGAACTTCGGACCAGATCGCCGAACGAAACGTTGGAATTCATCATTTCAATTTCCCTGAGATTTTACAAATATAATTTTTATGTGTGTCTATTTTTTCATTCAACACCCAATTATTGTGGAATTCAAGTGTTGGTTTGTAGGGATTTGATTGGTTTCAGGATTTCATCATGAGCTGATATCACTTAGAGAACCATTGGAAAACCAGGAGGGAGTACTGGACAGCTGTTTCGTCCTAGTTTGGGACTCTTCAGCAGTACGCACACATCGGGATTCGAACCCAGGAACTTCTGGTTACAAGGCGAGCTCCTATACCATTAAGCCCCTGGGACCCTATCCAATGGCCCATGAATTCTAACTTCCGCCAATTCACGACGTAGCGCGACCCCTAGCCAATGTCTTCGGTTATTATTTGTCCTCACACCCGACCTTCTGCACCCTACTGATCACAACTTCTCAAATCTTGACCAAAGTTCATATGAGTATATACATATATGTGAGGATGGGAAAGCATATCCCAAAATGGCTAGAAAAACAAGTGAATTGTGATAAACCAACAGATGCAGGTGTCAGACTACCAACTTCGTCTATAGCTAAATACCTAATCGAGATGAACCATAAGACTGATGTTAACTCAGCCTTTAAGGTCATCTATAAAAAGTGTCAAGGGTGCCTTATTGAAATGAGCTGAGGCTATAGCTATTCATAAACTTAAGCCCCCCCCCTGTGTATTCAAAAACAGTTTACTATTACTCTTAACCTACTTTGTTAATCCTTATTTGATTGGATTACCAAATGTTGTGTTAATCATTCATAAATCCTTCTTTCTGTCACTTTGTTTAATTTAACTTTTTCATGTATATAGACTTGACAAGTAAATGTGTGAGGGATCAGATTGTTCGAAATGTATAGCGCAAATACATCACATTTTTCAGATAATCTCCGTCTTCTAATAACGCTATCCATTATTATTATTATTATTATTGTATCCTTTAGTTCCTAGAGGAACATAGGGCTTCAGCTGCACACCTCCATTGCCTTCGGTTTTCTGACAACTTTTTCACCCTGCTCCAGGTCTGTCCACATGCTTTCATCTCCTCCTTGCATGACCTCCTCCAAGTCACCCTTGGACGACCAACTCGCCGCTCCCTTTCGGGTTCCACTCGAGGGCTTGTCTAGTGATGTCACTTGATGGTTTCCTCAGCGTATGGCCAATCCATCTCCATTTCTTTCTGCCTATTTGTTTCACAATCGGTTCCTGATTGGTTCGCTTCCAGAGATCCCTGTTGCTGATCTTTTCTAGCCAGCCATCTGATCTTGAGTATTGAGCGGAGACAGCTGTTAATGAAGGTCTGAAGTTTGTTTGGGATGCTCTTTATGACGCGCTGGCCAAGTCTCTGATCCGTATAGTAGCACTGACTGACTTCACATTGGAGTTGAAAATCCAGATCTTATTTTTGATGCTGAGTGCTGTTGACCTCCACACAGATTTGAGAGTAATGAAAGCTTGTCTTGCTTTTCCGATTCTGGCTTTGATGTCCTCGTCAGTTCCGCCTGTAGTTGAAACGATGCTTCCCAGGTAGGTGAAGGAGGCTGTTTCTTTCAGGTTCTTCCCACTTATGCTGATTGTTGTCTGTTGTTGTTGCTGTTGATGTTGGCTAGGAATCTTCATCACCTCTGTTTTCTCTATGTTCACTTGAAGTCCTATCTTTGATGCTTCTTCTTCCAACTTTTACTTTTCACTTGCATATCTTCCAGTTTATGGGAAATCAGACATATATCATCGGCGAAATCCAGATCCTCCAAGTCTTTTGTGTCAGTCCATTTTATGCCTGTTCCCTCGTTGGTTGCCGTTGTCTGTCGCATTATCCAATCAATTGCAATCAGGAAGATCATTGGTGATATTAGACGGCCTTGCCTCACTCCCGTCCTCACTTCGAAGGCTTCCGTAAGTTTCCCGTTGTGGATTACTTGGCATGCAGCATTGTCGTATAACTGTTGGATGAGATGTATAATTGTCGATGGGACCCCGTAATAGCGAAGTAGTTTCCAAATGACCTCTCGATCGACGCTGTCGAAGGCCTTTTCATGTCGCCAGCTGGAGTATTGTCCATTGTTGCCTGTAGTTGCCTGTAGAATTCTTCTTTCTTTTCGAGGTCTGCGTTGTTTGTGGGTGCATAACATTGTATGATTGACACTTTCCTTCCTTTGGAGTTGAATCTGGTGGTCATTATCCTGGACGAAATCGCCTCCCATTGTATCAGGGCTTTCGTTGCCGTTGGTGACATCATGATAGCCGCGCCCTCGGTGTGCGTGTGGTTATCTTCTGGGTGACCGGAGTAGATCACTGACTCACCCGTTGACAATTTGGTGAGTCCACTCCCATTCCATCTGCTTTCACATATTCCTAGCACTTGGATTCCGTATCTTTTCATCTCGTTGGCGATCTGGGCAGCTTTCCCTGTCTCATACATAGTTCGGACGTTCCATGTTCCCACACAGACTTTTTCTTTTGGTGCAAAGAGGTTCATTATGCTGAAGGTTCTGTAGCAACTTTGTTTACAGGGTGGGGTTGCTAGCCTCATGCCTGAGAAAAGAATGATTACATTAAGTTAAAGTTTAGAGAGAAGCGACTTTTTGGGTTGCTCCCCTCAAAATCAGAAAATAACGGACAAACAATGAGAACAACATCAACAAAGGAAACAGTTCACAGAAAAAAGGGCAAAAAGCGACGACAACTATACAATAAGACAACATGCAATATAGTTCAGCACAGTTAACTAAAATGATATCTCAACCATAAACTCACTGACTTGGAGCAACTTGAACATGTAAATCCAACAATATATACAATTATAGATGTGTTTATGTTTAAAAATTTCACAAATCCAATTAGTTAGTTATATGTATTATCTGTCAATAAGATTGTATTTTTTGGATTCAGTGTTCGAAAGGTTAATAATTGTGATAGTTTCCGCAGACTCTTGGCATAAAATTTTACAGAAATTAGAGTTTTTATTAATAACCAAAATGTACCGCAGTAGTCAAAAAGCGCGCTATCCATATTCATATGAATCTTTGGTTGGTAGATCCTGACTAAAGGTTACCATTCGCACACATTATATCACCATAGTTTCTTGACAGACGAAGAGAATATCTTAGATATTATTACGTGTCATGTACTTTAGCCAAAAAAATTATAATACAATTATAGACTGCCTGTGTAGAAGTTTGTACACTACCCGTCGAAATCCTTAAGTCAGGCCATATATTGATCAATGTTCTACGTATCCTTTTTCGAAATAAACTCTATAGTGATCCACTCCGGTCACCCAGAAGACAACCACGAGCACACCGAGAGTGCGGCCATCATGGTGTCACCAACGGCGTAAAAGGCCCTCATACAATGGCAGGCGATCTCACCTAGAATAATGACCACCAGATTCAACTCAAAAGGAAGGCAAGTGACAATTATACAATGCTATGCATCCATAAACAACACAGACCTAGAAAAAAAGAAGAGTTCTACAGACAACTACAGGCAACAGTGGACAATACTCCAGTCAGTGACATTAAAATCCTAACGGGCGACATGAACGCCAAACTGGGACCGGTCAACACAGGCTAACCTCAGGCATTTATTAAAGAACGATATCTGAATTAAAACAAAAAATTAGTTTTTGTGAAAAAGGCTTCAATATTTTGTTTTCTCTTTCTGTTTAAAACTTTGTGTGCATTCTGCATACTACTAAGCGGTGGATTAAAGTAGTATGCATCATTTGACTGTTTTATGTATCTGAATCCCTTAAACTATACACTTAACACTGGTCCTTAATATCTATTTTTGAATAAATTAGGAAAGACTGTCTGTGGCTAAGCTATTAAGTTATCAGGGAATTTCTATGACATGTTCAATCACATAAGACAAAACTTTAGGTCATCGTCTGGTACGTAATGAAGGTTCGATCTTACTTGGATTAAGAGAAACTTAAACACTAAGCCTCCTTCTAAGAAGTGAAAACTGAACTGCTGTTTATGTCTACAACAACCTATTTGGTTTAGAAATCGACCGTATTTGTAAAAAGTAGTGATTCACTAGAAATAACAATTTGTCTAATTACTTTTGATAATAATACAGAAGTGAGGTGAATGTTTAATTTAATTAGTGTTTTGTAGTAATAACTTTGTTATGAGACTAACCGATTAAGTTATCAAAATAAAATTTAACACACAGCTGCATTTGTCTAAATTGTTGCAAAATCTGAAAAGAACTCACAATAAAACCAGTGGGAGAAAATATAATGGAATTACGGGAAAAGAAAGTGTTAAGGAGAAAGAATTATTAGATGAAGAATAGTAAGGATTTGGAAGATTATGAACAGTCTTCAGCCATTCATTTCTAGCATCCTGAGGATTCCAACAAGTCAGTTTACATTCGCCTAAGGTTTTTATCCAACCAACAGTCGTAGACTTCATGTATTGATGCCATGTTTTGGTCTGACCACTTCTAAATCTTTTCCAACCCGGTCATATTTCAACGAACATTGCTCATTGAAAAAAGCCGTTTTAAAACCACGGGATTGGGGTTTTCATGAGTCTGTCTCAAAATACTTGTATGCCAATAAATTCACTTTTGAAGCTCAATACGTAATCTATTTAAATATACCTTTTAAGGAATTTTATCAAAAGTGGATTTATATATATATATATATATATATATATATATATATATATATATGTACGGCGAAGTTAAACTTCAAGCAACACTAACTACCAATGGAATTTGATAATAGCGATAGTGATAATAATAATATTATTGACTACACCAACCATAAGGAATCTAAATTATCAACAGTAATTCCATACGAGGAAGGAACCTTGGAAACCTTACTCAGAATTCTTAACAAGTCAGGAATAAAAGTGGCTGGCATTCAAACCAACCACAAACTCGATTAGAAACAAGCTTTGTCGGTTAAAGGATCAATCCTGTGGAGCCTTTGAAACAAATTGATTTAGTTTATCTAATACCCTGCTGGAATGATTGTCAGGTCAAATACATAGGTCAAACTAGTAGAACAGGTGCAGTGAATCAGACTAGCCGAACATAAAAACCTAGCTAAATCTAGATTGCTTGACGCGAATAAGATAATAAATCTAGAGAATAGTTCAGCTATAGCACTACATGCAGTTACACACAACCACACAATAGAATAGGATAGGATGACAGTTTTAAAATCTAATGTCACAGAGTATAGGAGAGACTGATAACAGAAGCTTTGTTTATCGAATCAACTGCAAATACATGTAATAGGAATGATTCAGCACCTGTCCATCCAGATATCTGGAAAATTCTACTACCCCTACAAGGACAAATAGAAGAAAAGAAAGAAAACTATAAAACTCAAATTTCAAAGTCGTGTGATCACAATTGATATGATTATGGACAATAAATTTTGTTCGAAACATTGTCATCCAGTAAATAATACTGTTTCACTGTGTGATACATCTAATAAACAAACTAATAAGGAGTGTGACGGCACCTGTGACCTTGAAACGCTCACTGAAAGCAAGTTAGTGAAACTCGTCAAACAATGTTATAATTACCAATAAAATATGCTCATCGAAGTGTTATGTTACTAAATAGGACATCTGGCAAGTTCCAGCTCAGGTTTGGAAAGGATTAAGTTGCGGTTTAATCCAAGGATATGTTAGGGTTAGGTTAAACTAACAAAGGAGACAGTCGTTTTTGGTTCGAGTTAGATTACAGTTAGTTTAGGGATATTTTCACGTCAGGGTTACGTTCAGGAAAGATCAGAGTTATTGTTAGGATTAGAAGACCTAAATAACTACATGCATAGAATGTGGTTAAATTACTCTGTTGATATAAGAATAGGACGTGTGCATTGTGGCAGAGTATAATTCCATTGCGGGTAAAATTTATTTTGATATAATCTCACGGTGTTATACAGTATTATTTACTGATGACGTTTCGAGCACAATTTATTGCTGAGTAAATTTTATTCTTTAAGACTATGTGATTTTAACAAAATAAATTTTACTCATAATGAAATTATATTCAGTTGATGCGTATATATATATGTATACATATATATAATTTAAGGGGTATAGATTAATAGATAAGGCCAATAAAGGACGACAATGGAAAGTCAATCACCAAAGAGGTGGAACAGAGAAAGCACTGGGCTGAACACTTCAAAAGACTTCTAAATCGTCCGCCACCTACAACGCGCCCAACAATACCAACAACGGAAGCAGAACTACCAGTGAACACTGACCCCCCAACGAAATCAGAAGTCCTGAATGCAATCAAGATGCTAAAAGCTGGGAAAGCACCAGGACCAGATGGAATCCCAGCAGAAGCTTTGAAAATAGACCCAGAGACAACAGCGGACTTGATGACGCCACTGCTGGAGAAGGTGTGGAAAGAGGGCAAAGTACCCGAGGATTGGAAGAACGGATACTTATTCAAACTACCAAAGAAAGGAGACTTAAGTCAATGTTAAAACTGGAGTGGAATTATACTTCTGTCCATTCCAAGCAAAATACTAAGTCGCATCATACTGGAGAGAACCAAACACGCCAACCTGGATGAAAAACTTCGACCGGAACAAGCTGGATTTAGGAGAAACAAGTCATGTATTAATCAAATCGCCACACTACGGATCATCACTGAACAAAGATTGGAATGGTAGTCACCTCTCCAACTCATTTGACTTCATCGACTTTGAAAAGGCCTTTGATAGTGCAGCGTCGATGTAGAGGTGATTTGGCAACTACTTCGCTACTACGGGGTCCCATCGACAATTATACATCTCATCCAACAGTTATACGACAATGCTGCATGCCAAGTAATCCACAACGGGAAACTTACGGAAGCCTTCGAAGTGAGGACGGGAGTGAGGCAAGGCTGTCTACTATCACCAATGATCTTCCTGATTGCAATTGATTGGATAATGCGACAGACAACGGCAACCAACGAGGGAACAGGCATAAAATGGACTGACACAAAAGACTTGGAGGATCTGGATTTCGCCGATGATATATGTCTGATTTCCCATAAACTGGAAGATATGCAAGTGAAAAGTAAAAAGTTGGAAGAAGAAGCATCAAAGATAGGACTTCAAGTGAACATAGAGAAAACAGAGGTGATGAAGATTCCTAGCCAACATCAACAGCAACAACAACAGACAACAATCAGCATAAGTGGGAAGAACCTGAAAGAAACAGCCTCCTTCACCTACCTGGGAAGCATCGTCTCAACTACAGGCGGAACTGACGAGGACATCAAAGCCAGAATCGGAAAAGCAAGACAAGCTTTCATTACTCTCAAATCTGTGTGGAGGTCAACAGCACTCAGCATCAAAAATAAGATCCGGATTTTCAACTCCAATGTGAAGTCAGTCAGTGCTACTATACGGATCAGAGACTTGGCCAGCGCGTCATAAAGAGCATCTCAAACAAACTTCAGACCTTCATTAACAGCTGTCTCCGCTCAATACTCAAGATCAGATGGCTGGCAGAAAAGATCAGCAACAGGGATCTCTGGAAGCGAACCAATCAGGAACCGATTGTGAAACAAATAGGCAGAAAGAAATGGAGATGGATTGGCCATACGCTGAGGAAACCATCAAGTGACATCACTAGACAAGCCCTCGAGTGGAACCCGAAAGGGAGGCGGCGAGTTGGTCGTCCAAGGGTGACTTGGAGGAGGTCATGCGAGGAGGAGATGAAAGCATGTGGGCAGTCTTGGAGCGGAGTGAAAAAGTTGTCAGAAAACCGAAGGCAATGGAGGTGCGCAGCTGAAGCCCTATGTTCCTCTAGGAACTAAATGATACAATAATAATAATACATATATACATATATATCAGTTACAGAACCATTCAGAGCCAGTAAGTACTGGACAGCTGTTTCATTCTAGTTCAGGACTCATCGGCAATATGCACCCACTAGGTTTTGAACCCAGGACCTTTCAGTTACAATACAAGCTCGTTGACCATTTAATCACTGGGACCCGACTCAACGGCCCGCGAATTCTAACTTCGTTTCAAAATCACGAATCAGTCGAGGTTAGAATTCATGGACTGGCCATTGAATGGGGTCGTACTGGCCGAATAGTATACTAACTCGCTAGCCTTGTTACCAGGAAGACGTGGGTTGACAACCCATTGGGTACGTACTGCTGATTAGTCGTAAACTAGGACGAAGCAGCTGTCCAGCCCTCATCAGTTCTCAGTGGTTTCCTAACTAACATAAATCCGTGGTCAAACTTTACAAAAATCGAATCCCTACAAATCAAATCTTGAAATATATGTATATATATCGCTCCATGATTAAAGAAACGATATCACAGAGCCTTTTATATGCGAAAAGCCCTAATAGTATATTGGTAAGTGGAATTATGTAGTAACTTCCTTAATGTACAGACAAAGATATGTTGAACATATATGTTCAGAAATTCAAAGTCTTATTGTTGTAGATTAAGATACTAATGGATGTATGTGAAATGTTTTAGAAACACTGTGATAATCGCTAAGATAGAAATTCAACAATGAAATAACTGGTAAATATGAGTGAGTAAATGATACTCAAAAAATCTGTTTCTGTTCAGGTTACTTACAAAAGAATACACAAGAATAATGTAATAAATGTCTGTTTGTTTGTCCTATTATTCGTTTCTTACTTAAATCATCCTTAAACGTCTTAATGAGCAGTTAGCTGTGTTTTCTGAGCTGCTTAGTTTAATTGCGCAGCTTTCGTCGTCCTTCTGAACAACATCTTCAGCGTAAGTTTTATTATTTATTATTATTTCCTTTAATTCCTAGAGGAATATAGGGCTTCAGCTGCGCGTCTTCATTTCCTTCTGTTTTCTGCCAACTTTTTCATCCCGCTCCAAGTCTGCTCACATGCTTTCATCTCCTCTTCACATGACCTCCTCCAAGCTACCCTTGCATTGACGACCAACTCGCCGCTTTCCTTTCGAGTTCCACTCGAGCGATAGCTTGTTTAGTGATGTCACTTGATGGTTTCCTCAGAGTATGGTTAGTCCACCTCCATTTCTTCCTGCATATTTGTTTCACAATTGGTTCCTTCTGGGTTGGTTCGTTCATTGCCTGAGATCCCTGTTGCTGATTTTTCTAGCCAGCCATCTGATCTTGAGTAGTGTTGAGTGAAGACAGCAGTTGAAGAAGATCTGTAGTTTGTTCAAAGTGCCTTTTGTGAGGTGGCATCAAGTCTCTGATCCGTGTGATAGCACTGACTGACTTCACATTGGAGTTGAAAATCCGGATCTTATTTTTGATGCTGAGTGCTGTTGACCTCCACACAGACTTAAGAGTAATGATAGCTGGTCTTGCTTTTCCGATTCTGGCTTTGATATCCGTGTCAGTTCCGTCTGCTTGTAGTTGAAACGATGCTTCCCAGGTCAGTAGGTAAGGGAGGTTGTTTTTATCAGGTTCTTCCCATTTATGCCGATTGTCGTCTGTTGTTGCTGTTGCTATTGGCCAGAAATCTTCATCAACGCGCAAGTTTTAGCATAAAATGAACGATTTAAATTCTCTATGAATGATAGAATTGTGTCTCCTGGTAACCATCTTCGCGACTGGTAGTCGATTTACATTTGTACTGATCATTTTTTATTGACTTAGATTTGAAACTTTCTCATCCATGATTTACTATTTATTATTATTATTAGTTGGTAGATTTGGTCTATACTAACATGTTTGTTAATCGCCTATCCTCTTGATTACCGGGCTTCTAGGAATTCTCTGGCACCTTTTATGTCTGCACTGTTTAAAATTTTGACATTATCTTCTCTATTGTCTCAATTAGCGTTTATAGTATCATTTATTTTGTTGAGGAAAAATGTTTATTTAAGTGTTGGTTTGTAGGGATTTGATTGGTTTCAGTATTTCATCATGAGCTGACATTAGTTAGAGAACCATTGGAAACCTGGGAGTACTGGACAGCTGTTTCGTCCTAGTTTGGGACTCTTCAGCAGTACGCACCCACCGGGATTCGAACCCAGGACCTTTCGGTTACAAGGCGAGCTCGTATACCATTAAGCCACTGGGACCCGATCCAATGGTCCTTGAATTCTAACTTCTTAGGGTGCAGCCGGTTGGGTGTGAGGACAAATACTCGCCGAAGACATTGGCTAGGGTCCGCTATGTCGTGAATTGGCAGAAGTTACAATTCAAGGACCATTGGATCGGTTCCCAGTGGCTTAATGGTATACGAGCTCACTAGCCTTGTAACCAGAAGGTCCTAGGTTCGAACCCTGGCGGTGGGTGCGTACTGCTGAAGAGTCCCAAACTAGGACGAAATAGCTGTCCAGTACTCCCTCCGGTTTTCAATGGTCTCTAACTAATGTCAGCTCATGATGAAATCCAAAAATGTTTATTTCACAACTTGTTTGCCAAGACTAACACTATTCTTTTTTGAGGTTATCGTGACTCTCCCATTAAGCGTTCAATTACCGTTTGACTTTGAAGATACGAATACCAGCCAAATATATCTATAGAAGTATGAAAACTATGCAGACATCTGTGCATTCATTCATTCATTCAATACTAAGATTGTTTACATATGTGTATCGTCTGTTGAAAGAAAACAGAATTTTCAAATAAAGCAATAATAGTAATAGTCTGCAGCTGTTATTCTCCTATTTTTCAAAATATTCAAACCTTATCACCAATGTATTAGAATACCTATTCCCACTGAATAGTTTTACTGGCTATACTCCCCCTCTCTGTTATAGATCTTATTTATGAGAAAAACCTTAGTATTCTAAAAAAAAATATTTTTGGCGTTGGTTGAAATAGAACAGAAAAACAATAATTTTATTACCTCTATTAAAATAATTCGGATTTTTATTTAAAAGTATTTGTTACTTCTGCTGAATGCATTTGTGGTTATATATTTATCTAATAATTTACCATAAAATTGGTTGGAGGATTTCATCATGAGCTGACATCTGTTAGAGAACTATTGGTAAACTCACCTGGGAGTACTGGACAGCCAGCTGTTTCCGTTGTCCTAGTTTGGGACTAACCCTCATCAGTACTCACCTTCCGCCAGGGTTCGAACCCAGGACCTTCTGGTTACAAGGGTAGCTACCTCGTAGACCACTAAACCTGTTGGACCTGATCCACTGGCCAGCCCATGAATTCTACCTTTTACCAATTCATGACTTAACGTGACCACTTCACTATGTCTTTTCACTGAGTTACTGTCCTCACCAATACTTGAAAATTAATCTGGTGCTCACTAGCGACTGGCCTTATTCATGCCGTGACCAGTGGGGTGAAGCATGCCGAAGGTGAGGCAGTAACTCAGCGAAGAAGACATAGTGAAGTGGTCACGTTAAGTCATGAATTGGTAAAAGGTAGAATTCATGGGCTGGCCAGTGGATCAGGTCCAACAGGTTTAGTGGTCTACGAGGTAGCTACCCTTGTAACCAGAAGGTCCTGGGTTCGAACCCTGGCGGAAGGTGAGTACTGATGAAGCGTTAGTCCCAAACTAGGACAACGGAAACAGCTGGCTGTCCAGTACTCCCAGATGAGTTTACCAATGGTTCTCTATTGACGTCGGCTCATGACTGAAAAAACTGAAAACAGCATTAAAAAACAATTTCAGGTTTATTGAATAAATTGGTGAAGCAGTAAATAATTCTTATGATGACTAAACCCCAAAAACATAAAAGTCATCTTATAGCTTTGTCCGATTTATTTCATATCCACTAGTTGAACTGTGAAGAGAAGAAGAGAAGAGAGTTACTCAGCTCTTGTCTTATTAAGAGATTTTATTAACTTTGTTTTCTAAATAAGTGTAGAACAGCTGCTTTTTATCATTAATATTTAGAAATAATTATTCAATAAATAATTTAATAATGGCTCTCTGTTAATGAGACATAACCGAACAATAACAACAACAGCAATAATAATAAGAATAATAACAATAATGTGTACGCTTATAGAAGTCACTTCATATGTGAAAAAGATAATTTCTTTATTTTAATTTGTGGTTGATATTCATTTCGATTTGAAATTTTAACTGTTTCATATATGAAAAAAAATACATTTTTTGCTTCCATTTTTGTTTATTCCTTGATGAAAATTGTATTCTTCTTCTTTATGCGATGCGACAAAATTTCGAAAAAGAAAAAGAAAGGAATAGTCAGCATTCAAAGAAAATGAAGACTATATAGATCTATATATTTGACGTTATTATGGTTTACACGATTTCATCATGAGCTGACATTGGTTAGAGAACCATTAGAAAACCTGGAGTACTGGACGGCTGTTTCGTCCTAGTTTGGGACTCTTTAGCAGTACGCACCCATTGGGACTCGAACCCAGGACCTTCTGATTAAAAGGCTGGCGAGCTCATAGACCATTAAGCCACTGGGACCCGATCCAACGGCCCATGAATTCTAACTTCTGTCAATTCACGACATAGCGCGACCGCTAGCGAATGTCTTCGGCGAGTATTTGACCTCATACCCCCCCGACCTGCTGCACCCTACTGGGTACGACTTCTCACTAGAACACCAGGTAACTACCTACCTGAATAGGGATAGTCGCTAGTGAGCGTCTCATTGATATTCAAGTGTTGGGTTGTAGGGATTTGATTGGTTTACAGGATTTCATCATGAACTGACATTGGTTAGAGAACCATTGGAACCATTGCAATCCTGTAAACCAATCAAATCCTTCAACCCAACACTTGAATGACTTTATTTTGGTTGGATAGTGACTAACAGTGGCATGCACACAGGATGCACATTTCATCCCCTTTTGAGGCATCTCAGTCAGCTGTACTGCATTTCCCACTAAGCGGTGGTGTTCCTACTGAAACTCGAACCCTGTATCCATCGTTTCAGTATTAAATCATTATTCGTTAAGCCAAGAGAGACGAATTTTGTGCATGAATTATTAAGTTGGACCGAAAACAAATGGCAACTGATGTCAGCTGCACAAGAGGTGGCCGTCGTGGCCTAGTGGATAATACTTAAAAATTTGAAATGATGGAAGCAGGATTCCAATCTGAGTGGGAACACCATTACTCCTTGGGAATGCTGGTGCACACGGATGACGAGTCCTGAGCAGGACGAAATGCACACCTGGATACCACCGCTAGTCACCACCAAACCAAAATTACCTCACGTTAGTCCTTAGACATCTCTGAAGCGTCCGTACTAGGAGTCCACAAGTCAACAGAGATCGAGCCTTTCGGTCGATTGACAGGAATTAAAACATAATCTGACTTACTTATCTTTCATTTCAACTGATCCATTTATATGTGTAACTAATTATACTCTAATTTGTCACACTGATTAATTTTCACAGATCACTACATTTTGTTTTCATTGTATTTTCTGAAATAAGTTCAGAATGATCTACTATTACTGTGAATCAATTACATATAAATTGACCAGCTAATTATCATTTCAACGGTATTAATAGTTCCGTTCTGTTAACCAGTTTTACTAACCTGGTTACTATTTACTATCACAAATAGTTATGGGGCAGTTGTGGTGTTTGCTACTGACAAGATTTATAAGTAGTATATAACTGCAGATGTAAATATGTATATATCATCTGGAAGAATAGGGAATAGCGGAAAGATGGATTTAATGAATGATGCTTGTGAAACAACTTGGAAAATATGAGAAGAAGACAAAGAAGCAAAATACTGAAGATATGTGCACATTGTGATTTTAATATATGGTAGTCGTATTTTACCCATGTATATCGAGTTACCAGTTTTATTAATCTCGTTACCAAATACTCTTGTCTTCTGTCGTTGTACAGTCATGTAGACAAGAAAGTCTGAATAAAAAATATATATATGATTTTGTTGGTTGGCGGTTGCTTCATTCGTGTAAGAAAATAAAATACTTGATACTGTATACTTGATTTACCCAGTCACAAGCATGATGATTATTATCCCCCTGGGTTCCGGTGGAACAACACATCTCCACTTTGTTCTATCTTCTGCTGGCCTCTTCAGCTGGGTCAACGATTTCCCCGTATCTAGTCGCCTCCCCGCACTATCTCTTCTATGTCACCCTCTCACTGACAATCCACTCGTCGCTTCCCATTGAGATTCCATTTGAGGGCCTGCGGCGCGATGTCATTCGATGGCCTCCTCGATGTTTGCCCGATCAACCTCTATCTTCTTCTATATAATTGTTAAGCAATAGGCTTTTGGTTGGTTTGTTCCCACAATTTCCTGTTACTAATTCTTTCTGATCATTTGAACTTCACTATGGATCTAGCGGGGACAGCTGTTGATAAAAGTCTGTAAATTCTTGGAAATGCTTTTCTGGATATGTAGTATAAGTTCCGTAGTAAAGGACCAACATGACATTTCTGTTGAAAATCCGAATCTTGTTCTTTATGCTGGCTCAGTTAGTGCAGAAGATTTTCAAACTGGTTTCAATTTGGAAATGGAGTATCTTGCCTTTCCGATTCTGACTTTGTTATCTTCATCTGTTCTGACTGCCTGTGGTTGAAATGATGCTTCCTTCCTAGATAAATGAACGAAGTAACCTCTGTAAAATCTCTCCTAATGATGGTGTTTGGTGCTGACTGTTGTTGTTGTTGCTGTTGCTGCTGTTCGTTAGGTTATCTTCATCACATTCATCTTCTCTATGTTCACCTGTAGTCCTGTCTTCGCTGCTTGCCAGCCTCTTCAGCCAGTTTTATTGATTTTCGCTTGCAAGTCTTCGAGTCTGTGTGACATTAGACATAAGCGCCATCCACGCACGAAATGTAGATCTTCAAGAGTCTTCTTATCAGTGGTCCAGCGTATTCCTTCCTACCTTCTCACTCCCTGTGCACAGTCTGAAATATAATCCAGTCCACTACAATTGAGAATGTCGTCGGTGATGTTGTTGAGCAGCCTTTTCTTACTCCTGTATTCACTTCAAACGCCTTGTTAAGTTTTCCATTGTGGATCACCTGACACATGGCAATGCCAAATAGCCAGTTGTTGAATGAGGTTGATAAATATGTGGGCACTGAATGCCGTAGTGTTGAAGTAGTTTCCAAATTACTTCTCGTTCAACACTTTCTGTCAAAGTCATTTTCGAAGTCTATGAAGTTGAGGCAGAGAGAGAGAGAGAGGTTCTTCTGCCATTCTATGCTTTCTTCTGTGATGATGATGATGATTCTTAGAGTTGCAATCTGATCAGCACACAAACATGACAGCTACGTATTTACTTCAAATTCTATTAAGAATCCACAAAATATGCCTGTCTCTTGCGGTTGACACTGAATTCATGATCACACTAATAATAATTTATGATTTCATACATTTATTCCCCTTAATGAATTTGAACAATGCAAGAACTACAGTTTTAGCAGAATAAAATGGTACCATCTTTTATTTCGTTGCCTTCTCGTCAGCTGCTTACATGGCAAAGACATTATTAAATATATCTACAACAACAATTTTAACATACTTGTTTGATTATTATTGTTCGGAATAGTGGTTAATATTGCATATTTATATATGTATATATTTTTAGTGTATGCGTATATTGATCGATTGATTTTTGTTTAAACTGAACTCTGTGCAAGTATGTTAAAATTTTTGTTGTAGATATATTTAATAACGTCTTTGCCATGTATGCAGCTGACGAGAAGGCAACGAAATAAAAGATGGTACACCACTTTATTCTGCTAAAACTGTAGTTCTTGCATTGTTCAAATAATTTATGACCTTTATGCTTGATTGTAAAGCAAATGAATCTGGTCAGTATTTACAAACTAACTTTTGTGTCTATAGCATCCCCTGGAGTTTTTATTCTAATTCCAGATAAATTTTGCCATGAATGCATCCAAATGCATAGTCTCCAAAGTACCATCTTTCACTTTATAAATGTTTTTATTATGTAATTTTTTGCTATTTAGTAAATTCTTCCCGATAGAATTTAAATTGAACACTACTATTATCTCTGAGATATTTTTTTTTAATGATTACTATATTATATAGGCTTGAAATTTATCAGCACAGGTGTTGCGCTAAAGGTGTTTAAACTCTACTACTACTCTTTAAATTATTGTACACTTTTAGAATTGATACAGACTATTTATTTGTTTAAATTAATATAGTAAAATAAACACAGAGAGATAACGCTCGAAACATACTACTATTACTACTACTACTACTATTATACTACTATATAGTAGGCTGAAGGGAACAGATGATAAGCAACAAAAAAAACACACCTGTTCTCAATCGTTTCACTATGAATGTGGTATAAATAAAAGTGTATCAGTAAGAATAATTATGATTGCTGATTAGCAAATATTTGTTTGACAATCGAATATAAAATATTCATATATTGCAGTATGTTAAATTAATAAAAACATATATATATATATATATATATATATATATATTTATATCAACACAATCTATGTCTTACAGCATAATAATATATTTACGATCACAGGGATTAAAACGTTTGTCCCCGTGATGATTCGATTTCAAAGATGCAGTTAACTTTAAATCATAATTTTATGCTAAAAAATCTGTGAAAGTCTGTTAAAGTTGTTAGAGTTTTGTTTCATTTATTGTGTTGAGTATTATTATTATTATTATTTCCTTTAATTCCTAGAGGAACATAGGGCCTCAGACGCACGTCTCTATTACTTTCGGTTCTCTGCCAACGTTTTTCAGCTGGGCCCACTTCTGCCCACATGTTTTCATCTCCTCTTCACATGACCTCCTCCAAGTCACCCACACACTGACGACCAACTCGCCGCTTCCCTTTCGGGTTCCACTCGAGCAATGGCTTGTCTAGTGATGTCACTTGATGGCCGGCCATTTGATCTTGAGTATTGAGCAAAGGCAGCTGTTAATGAAGGTCTGTAGTTTGTTTGAGGTGCTCTTTGTGACGCGCTGGCCAAGTCTCTGGTCCATATAGTAGCACTGACTTGACATCAGAGTTGAAGATCCGGATCTTATTTTTGAGTAGAGAAGGTGATTTTCTATGACCGGAAGTGGTGACCTTTGAATTCAAAAGAAATTTGTTCTGCAGTTGTTTCTCCCCCGTGGCCTAGGTGTATTCAACTTAAGACCCTCTCACCCTTTATTATTTTCCATTTCCTTCGTAATTTTTATGATATTTATTTAAACACTGATTATCTGTCCACTTGACCCTCAGTATTACGTAACTTCTAAGATTTGGCCTAATTTATTTGTTGAATTGTCAACATATACACATATTACAACCTTCTTTACTCTTGTAGCCAGGTGTATAAACTGTTTGGGTATTAGATGGTTGGAGGCAATCGGAAATAAGCCTTGACTGCAACTCAGTTTGGTTCTAGTTGCCACTCATCAGTCAGCAAGGTGTATCTGCAACCTTGAAGGAACTATTCATATCCCTTCTGAGATTCGAACGCACGTCACCCAGCGCTGTCTGCAGTCAGAGACATTACCACTGAACTATTCGGGCTCGAGATCTACCTCCTGTAGGACTGTAGTGGATAGTTTTGATTGAACACTAGTCATTAACTAGGGTAATGTGTATGTCTAGTCCTTCTTTTGGTGCAGACTGAATTTTATCAGTCACGTTTGCAGTGTGCCCACCATTCTAGGTAGCTCGGCACCACGGTGTATTGTGAATTGTTGGTATCATTTTGCTCCAAAGATAGGACTAGACGCATTACGCTAGTTATTGACTAGTGTCTAATCAAAAATATAAACATTTTTATTTTCTTCATTATAGTAGAGGTTTTTTGTATTTCCCGATGAATGAAAAACAAAGCGATATTGCTGTTTTTACTGACGTTTCGCTATTTAATACTCCTAATAGCTTCATCAAAGTATTATTAAACCGGAATTTACAAAATCCACTCAGCATATATATAACAAAGAGTTAGGGGGTGAGAAAAATGTAGACTTAGTTCAATTTAAAAGGACATATTGAAAGTCAAAATGAAAATGAAGATCGTTCAAACCAAATATCAAAGGTAATAGTATATTTAGGATACAATTGGTGGATGGTGATTAGCAGTGGAATCCAGGATGCGCATTTCGTCCTATTTGGGACTCGTCGTAAGTCTGGGGGTCATTTTTGCTTGTCAAGTTGGAGAATAGGTAAAGGTAACCAAACCAAGTGTAGGTTGTGAAATACTTGATTATCGTTCGTCAGTATGAGGTTATTTTGGTTGTCAAGTTATTTTTATTTTCTTATCATAATACTCACAGTTATTACTGACGTTCAAAACATTTAGTACATTATTTTTATTATTGTTTTTTGATCCACAAACGAACAATCATTACTTTATATTTTAATATATAAAGCTATATAGATTAGAGTAAAGCCTGAAGAAGATCTAATTGAAAACAACAATATTGTTTGCTTATACGTCTTGTTCTTTTTAGTTTTGTTTTTCTGAGAAATTTTCACATAGAATATTTCTGGTCTAATTAATAAGTACACTAGTCTATTTACTATCATTATCTGGATAAGGTTATAGACGAGAGATGTCTACACATTAGAAAGTTTACTAATACTTGTAAATCCCACTAAAGAATAGTAGTTCTTGTTATCAACTTTCAGAGAGGAATTAATAATTCCCTGAATGTATATCAGCGGTTTATAACAATGAATCATTTCCCGTGTGAAGTGGTATAATAAGGCGAGCAGTATTGAGGTTAGGCTTTGATCGAGTGCTAGGTAGATATAAGGAGGGGAAATCAATCAACAAGGCTGTGAAGTTACACCGATTGAGATGGTTAGGAAATGTGTTACGTATGCCTAGCCTAGTCATCGCCTTCCTCGACAATAGGAAATGTTAGCTGACATAGGGTGAGACTGGAAAAGAGCTAGTGGTGGTCAGGCCAAAACATGACCTCACCAGTCAATGAAATCTACAACAGTTAGTTTAAGCCAGTCAGCTAGTAGGAAGGTGTAGATTGCTGTCTGGTTGGGATCCTCGGGACGGTAGAAACCAGTGGTCGGAAACAATTGGTGATATGGCTCAAAATCGTTCACAATGGCTCAGATGCATCCACTCCTTGTGACTTATGGTTTTCAATGTAACTGTTTTGTTCTTCGTTATTACTATTCCTTTGTCTCACACCTCAACTTACTGTCTCTATTATGCATTTCTTCTACTTTCTTGTCTTGCTTTGTATGCTACAAGGAGGGAGTGTGGCGACTTGAAGTGCCGTACATATGTGCAAATTTCTATGTCGAAAACAGACAGACAGACAGTAAATCATGCTCACTTCTGCTTTTTCCAAAAGTCGATGATATTTAAAATAATGTGTGCTAACTACATATTCTGTTGCCACTAGCGATACAGAATGAGAATGGTTAATTGAAAACAAAAACGATATAATTTCTGTTTAGAATGAAGAGCTTCTCAAGACTTATTAGTATTCCCATGGATTCATAGTGGAACATAGGGATTCAACAGCACATCTCTCCTTCGTCCTGTTCTATGCGGTCATTTTTTGCTAGCTCCATGACTGCCCATTAGGTTTCATCTCCTCCTGACATGCTCTCCTACATGTCATCCTTGAACATACGCCCAAATGTTCGTTTCCTGTTCGGGCTCCTGAGCTCAGAAAAAGCAGGTAGGTTGGGCTGGGGACTTGTGATCCTACTCTGGTAAAGCAACCCGGAAACTTCTAAGAAAAGATAAAATATAAAAAATAAACTTAATCTCTTCACGACTCATGGGGTATTTATTAAACAAGCTCTTTCATTTGTTTTCAACCCTATTATTAGATGTGTTACTTTCAAACTTTGGCAGTAAAATAATATGTTTCTACTTAGATCCTAGATAATTATGCAGCTGACTAATATGAGTGGTTACCAACTACCCATGCCAGTCAGCAGTATATACCATCCTAGTATGAAACGTTTCGTTTCTTCTCTATGTCAAGGGTTTTGTCAAACTGTGGCTGAATGTTATGTCAATGCAGTATAAGCCATGTAATTAACTGTGATGACAAATGCATCTATTCAGACGATCTACTGGCTCTTAAGTGTGTGGTTTCTCTGGCAGTTACCTTCAGAAATAGTAAAGTAAGAGAGGAATGATGGAATGTACTGTGAGCATGAAGAAAAGGAGTAATTTTATCATTGAGTTACATCAGTGCCTTCCAAAGGTTTAATCCATTTGTTACTCTATGAAATTAACCATGTATCCAGAATTTCACACTTTTATCAGGTTTTCTTATAAGAAAGTAAACTAGCAGAAAATTGTTCTAATCTGAGATTTATAATTTCATATTCTAAGTCATATGTTTCGCTTACATGAGGAAAGTGTTTATAATATAAGGGATACCATGTTCAAGCCATTATTGCTGTTCTCTTTTATATGTTATATCGAAGAGAAAAGAAATGTAATCACCAGGATTTTAACAGATTTAACCAGATGGGTTAACATCTTTCCGCCTTTGTATAGCCTGTTTTTATCTACCTGCACTTCTGTCTTTTAGTTTAGCGGAATTTTCAATGTACAATAGTTAGCCCTGTCGCTTTTGTTTAAATTTACAATAGATTTCAAAACAAAAAAAAGGAGTAAAATTATGTTTTAAACAATGATAATATAGAATTTTTATGTTAGAAATCAGTTTATTTCTAAATAACAAGTCTAATTTTTTTGAACAAAGCAAGAACTACAGTTTTAGCAGAATAAAATGGTACCGTCTTTTATTTCGTTGCCTTCTCGTCAGCTGCTTACATGGCAAAGACATTATTAAATATATCTACAACAACAATTTTGCCATGTATGCAGCTGACGAGAAGGCAACGAAATAAAAGATGGTACCATTTTATTCTGCTAAAACTGTAGTTCTTGCTTTGTTCAAATTCATTAAGGGGAATAAATGTATCTAATTTTTTTCTTTTGTTTACTTCTCTGAATACTTGTTTACATTTTCATGAAATGGCTTACATTGTTTACCCTTACATTAACAAACCGATGATTATTATATAAAAGAAATATTTTCAAATTATTCATTGTATTGCCAAGTCGTTTCTGTATTATTTATTAAAGGATGTGTTAAGCTGGCATAAATAATGACAAAGAATAAGTTCAGTGATGTTAAGACACTTTTCTTGAAATAACTGCATCCCAGTCAAACATGACAACACTGAGCGTCAGTCAAGACATTCGATAACTGAATAGTATACAACAGATGTTACTGTTATTGTTCAATCAAATCCCTACAACCCAACACTTGAATATCAATGAAATGCTCACTAGCGACTGCTCCTATTCAGGTAGGTAGTTACTAGGGTTCTAGTGGGAAGTCGTGATCAGCAGAGTGTAGCGTGTCAGGTGTGAGGACAAATACTCGCCATGGATGACATTGGCTAGCGGTCGTGCTACGTCGTGAATTGGCAGAAGTTAGAATTCATGGGCTGTTGGATCGGGTCCCAGTGGCTTAACGGTATACGAGCTTGCCTTGTAACCAGAAGGTCGTGGGTTCGAACCCTGATGGGTGCATACTGCTGAAGGGTTAGTCCCAAACAAGGACGAAACAGCTGGCTGTACAGTACTCCCAGGCGGATTTTCCAACAGTTCTGTGACTGATATCAGCTCATGATAACCAATCAGTTAAATCCTAAAAACTAATACTTGAAATTATTAGTAGTTTGTAGCACACTGGATTCTTTGCTGGCTTTTTTATATGTCTCGGTTTTAAATACATGATATTTTGTGAATTTATTATTTTTATGTTTACAAAGAAAACTACCAAAATTCAGGTAACTTTAATCGACTCAACTTTCTGCAAGAAAATCAGCAAAAGCTGACTGAAATGAATGAAATGGGTGTTCGTTTCTTAGATCACACTTTGGTTTGCTTGATGAACAATACTGCTTGAAATGAACGATTTCAAACTGATCAAATCAGACAACAGTATAAGTCATATTGAGAGATGGTGTGGTGAGAGCTGTCTGCTAGCCAGAATTGTAGACAACAAGTTTAGGTTCCAAATCGGGATCATGAGGAAAACAATAACAAAGCCTAACCTTGAGGAACTAACCAACCAATCACAACAAACTTAACATGTGCAAATATGATTCGTAGATATAAGGCTTAACTTTCTGGGAAACAGTCACAAGCAGAACAGAATAACCTTCGGCAGGGAAACAACCAATCAGAAGACGTTTCTTCTCTGCTGACAATAATGTACATAAAAATCTATAAATAACTGTTGATTTTCTCAATAAACGATCTGTTGCCTTGCCTTATCTTCTGTCGTTAAAATAAGACAAATATGTAAAAATGTGTTGACTCATATATTTTATGTCATGTGCATAACAAATCACACCTTTTCCTGATATTTTCACTATTAAAGTTTGGTCTTTATGGATTTGGTTTGTTTCAAGTTTGACCATGATCTGATATTAGCTAGATAACCACTGGAAAACCAGGGAGTATTGAATAGCCGGTTCATCTTACTTTGGAACTCCTCATCAGTATAATTCCCCCAGGGCTCCACGGCTCCACGGCCACCGGTTATAAGGAAAGCTGGTAGACTATTCATCTACTGGAAACTGCTCGATTGTCTCATGAATTCCTACTTCTACCAATTTGTAACTGTGGCGTGACCACCAGCCAATGTTGTTGGAGAGTATTTGTGCTCATACCCGATTAAAAATGGACCCCACTAGTTTACAACTGACACTAATAAGTCTGATTTTGTGATACAAAAAATATTCTTTGAATTTATTTTACTTTATAAAGCAATTTCTGTAGAAATTTGATCACTAAACTTAGAAAAATCTAGTCTTACCTCCCTAGACATATATTCGTGAGCGATTCCATTAATATGAATACAAGCTATTTCTTGCAAATAAAGTATGTAGATATTTTTAGAACACTTTATTGACTAATTTTGTTTCTAAAAAACCTTTTAAAGAAAACAATCAGAATTATTATCTTTATTCCATTAGCAACTATTGGAAAAAATATCTTAGCAATCCTTACTTGTGTTGTTGAAAAATGAATAATAATAATAATAATGTGTATTCTACTGTAAAAAAAGGTATATTCTGAAGAAGTCGCTTTGCAGATTTCAAATTTTCTGTTTTTGATAGCTACGGTAAGGCGTTCCAGGAAACAGAGGATATCTGAATAATTGTATATTTATACATATTTAATGGAAACCCTTTGCACATCTAACAGACTACAGACTTTCATCAACAGATGCCTTCACTGGCTCTCTATTGAAGATCAAATGGCCAGCCAAAGGAAATGTAAGCAACAAGGAAATTAGGCTAGCGTTGAAACAGCCAGGAACATATTATCCAACAAAATTACAGAATGGAGAAGGACTAGACAGATGTTGAGGAGACATTCAAGTGATATCACATGCCTGCCTCTTGAGTGGAACTCGAATGAGAAGCGATGGGTTGGGTGTCTGCGGATGACACTAAGGAGACTAGGTGGGTAGTGAATGAAACCTTATGGATAGGCGCGAAGCCAGTAGAGAATATTGACAGAGAAACCAGTGAAATAGGAAGATGCCTCTGAAGCTCTATGTTTCACTTGGAATTCAAAGGATAAATAGTAATAATAATAATATAGAAATAATTTGTACTTCGTGCTTCTTTAACAAACTGTTAGATGAAAATGACTATTTCAATATAGAAAAATCCCCATTTAAACATTTAGAAAACAGAAAGATTGAACGAAGAAATATTTACTTTTCAATTATATCCTCATCTCTATCTCCACTCTAGTATGCATGTGACAACTTTATTAAAATACACAAAAAATCACCAATCAAATTGAGACATGTTACAGAATTTTATCATGAGCTGACGTTAGTTAGACAACCATTGGAAAACCCAGGAGTACTAGACAGCTGTTTCGTCCTAGTTTGTGACCATTCAGCAGTAAGCACCCACCACAGAGGTTCGAACCCAGGACCTTCTGGTTACAAGGCGAGCTCGTTGATATGTTTGGAGATATGTTTGTTAACAATAATTAGTCAGTATCAACATGTCATTGGGGGGAAAATTAACGAAGAAAATTAATACACACGATTAAAAGGTAAAAATGTTCACAACACATGGATTGCATAATGCATAATTTTGGAAGAATGAAGAGTAATTAAGGAATAAGCGTGTGCACAGATTGATTACGCAACAGACTGTTAAAGAAAATAAAACGATTTGCACAAGGATAACTTGTAACTACGGTTGAAGTGGTCATAAGAATAAAATAATTTTGCAAGTATAACACTTAATCAAAGATGAAGTAGTCAGAAAAAAAATAATAAAATAATTTGGACAATTATAATTTTTAAAGGTTCAGGGAGGGACGAAGTTGTCTGGTTTATATCTTCATGTAAGGAAAGTGGCTGCACAAATTTCTTCTGCAAACTCACAGGTTTGGCCTCTTCAGGTGGATTTCTATTGCTTCAGGTGTATGTAGAAGATGAACTCGTAAAACAAAATTGAGGTTAGTAGGAATGCGATAAATAATTTTAAATGCTGTATTAATGTCAAATTTATGCTCACTATCTACAGATGTGGTAAAATAGAACTACGAATAGATCTTGTTTGTTCTTTGCTTAACCATGCTGGATGGTGTTCGGAAATACAATGATGAACCTGTTTAATTTCACGCCTGATGTAGCGGCTCCGCAGCTGCAGTCGTACTGGTAGTTACACATAGAGGAGATAAATTTAGTTAGTTTATCCTTATTTCTCGAACGTAGAACAGGGGTAGTTGTAAAGAGGCAACGTACCTCTGCTGCATAATAAGCTCTTTTAACTGCATTTTTCAGGCGCTGTGTTATTATTACTCTGATGTTGTCACCAAGGTACTGAAGTTTTATGAACAATGGTTTTTTTGGAACTGTTGCCATACTGACTCTCCTAGATGCTGAATTCTTATTTTTCTCAATGAACTTATCTGGATAACCATTTTTTTCTAATAATCTTAAGCGCCTCATTGAGTCAGTCGTCTAAACAGATTAACTTAGCTCTATGATCCAGACGTGTTTTAACTATTTTTACCTTTAAATTGTGTGTATTAATTTTCTTCGTTAATTATCGCCCCATTGACATGTTGACACTGACTAATTATTGTTAAAAAAACATATCAGTGCCACTTGATTGGTGAATTTTTGTGTATTTTAATAAAAATGTCACATGTATATTAGAGTAGAGCCAGAGTGAGATGAGGATCTAATTGAAAAGTAAATATTTCTTCGCTCAATCTTTCTGTTTTCAAAACGACTATTATTATGAACATGTAACTTTTTCGATCTCCACTAGAATTTATAGTTTGTGATTCACAAAACGTATTCGTGATTCAAATAAGACAGTCACTTATCTTCTTTTGAGTATGGAAAACTTCTTATTTAAAGAATAATATAAGCAACAAATCTCCAGTGTAATCATTCTCCTCTTTTCTTTCCTTTCACATATCACACTTTTCAACAACAATTTAAAACTAACCCAACTGTTTATTGATCTTATCTGTTTCCGGATATCAAGTTTTATGCTCCTGCCTAAATTCTTGTAAACATACGCTTGAAAATAGTTCAGTAGACACTTTTTGAAGACAATCTATTTACTTATCGTCTATCAATCATTTTATTTTGGCATGGTTACCTTGAAAAACATAATGTAATTTATTAAAGTGACCAATGACTCATAGAAGTATAATAATAAAAACTGTCATGATTATTCATGGATTTTAAATCATATACAGCTTTTGCAAGGTAAATTAATGGGGAAGGGAATCTAATAGTATTGTAAAGTAATTCCTTGATTATGTATCTCACTACGACACATTTGATGTAAATTCTTTTGCCTGAGAATTACTAGAATAGTTCTGCATCAGTCCAACCTTTCGTGTACAACAGATGTAAAAAGTATCAACCGTTTGTCAATGAAGTGTAGACGCCACATTTAATTAACCTTTGTTGTGCTTAAAAATCTGCTTTTTGCTTCAGTAATGCAACCCTTAAAAGATCGGTGTAAAGTCTAAACAATAAAATTACATTGTCAGGTGATATTTCCGTTCTGATATGGGGATCTATTAGCGTGTAGTTATGCTCTACAACTTGGAAGGCAGCTGAAAGGATAAATCACATGCCTATACCTAAATTTAAAAGAAATATGCAAGTCCTAAACATGTTAAAGGCAGTTCGCAGTCACTCGTAAATTTGAGATATTCAGCCGAGTATTTACCGTAATTATTCCAGAGTTGCAAAATGTCTTTTTAACTACCCGTAGTTTGAACTACAAACAGAATACAGCATTCCGTGTTGTTGTTACGTAATCGGCTATATTGTAACTGTAGAAGATAAAAGACTAAATAACAGACTTTTTATCAAGGAAAAACATTCTAAACTACATTACAGTTTGGTTAAGTCAGAGGGAAATTAATTATTCCGATCGGTTGACAACTGGCCCAAGGTTAAACAAGTTGTCCAATGAAGTTATTTCATTAAAGCAAGAACAACAGTTTTTGCAGAATAAAAATGGCACCATCATTGATTATTTCGTTGGCTTCTCACCATCTACTTACAGGCCAAAGTCATTATTAAATATATTTACAGAAACAATTTTAACATACTTGCACAGAGTTCATTTTAAACCAAAATCAATCAATATATGCATACAAATGTGATATATATATATATATAATGATCACAAACACTTTATCGCGAACAATAATGATCATACACAATAGAAACTTTCGATATTACGTAATCAGATGAAGGAGAGGGTAAAAATATCCAGTTACCATGGCAAGGAAAGACTGATAAACGCTTCTTTCTGCACGCATAAATCGAGTTTCAGGCGCATGATGGAGATTGCTTTGGCAAAGATAATTGAACCTGTTTTGCCTATTGATAGTTTTGAACGATCTTGAGATGCTCACCTCATGATTTCTGTTAAGGAAATGCCTGTTGATGGTACTGTTTAAAGTATTTGTTCCCTTTAAACACAGGCTTTTTGTCGCATGTTCAGAAAATTGAAGGCATACCTTCTCTCTGTTCTTCCGATGTAACTACTCTGGCAGATTCATGTAAATTTTTATATACAGTTGAAGTTTATATGAGAGGGATATCTGTCGATTTATGATTGCACCAAAGAGCAAGTTGTTCGATAGACGGCAACCAACTTAGTTGCAGGATAGACTCTGCTTAGTGACGTCCTCAATCTTCTGTTGACAATTGGTGTAATATTTTCACCTTAAAAATCAAGTTTAATGTAGATGGGCTTTTTTCCACTGTGATTTGTTTGACATTTGAGACTTCATATCTTCCGTACTTGCTAATGAATCTTTGAAGGTAACCATTGTTTTCAGCATCTATTCGAGAAGCATAAATTCTTCCTCTAATTTCTCTGCAGAGCATAATCTCCTAACACTATAGTATAGAGTCTTGACTAGTGCTCGTTTATAACTAGCTATTTGTACAAAAATTAATAAAATGTAGGTATTGTCCTTTCCATGTAGGCTTTCGGTAAATTGACTTCTAGAAACTACCATCTTCTAGACATTTCATAGGAATTCTATTATGGGTAAATTTTGTTTTGATAAAGTTTCACAGTGTTATACAGTAATGTTTACTGATGACGTTTCGAGCACAATTTATTGCCGCTCATAATCATATCAAGGTAATCACACGACTTCCTAACTTCATTTATATAGTTCCATTGTTTTTCACTTGATTTGATTGGTAGTAGTATTAATAACATAAATAAGAGAGAATTTAAGTCATCTACAGTTATACCGTATGAAGAAGGGAAATCGGAGACCCTACATAGAATTCTAAATAAAGCAGGAATTAGGGTGGCATTTAAACCTACAAACTCACTCAGGACAAGCCCTGTAGGTTAAAGGACCCAGTTGACCCAATTAGACAAAAAAATATAATTTACAAAATAGCCTGCAGTGACTGTGAGGTCAACCACATAGGTCAAGCTAGTAGGTCTGGGGTAGTGAGATTGTCAGAACATAAGAATTTAGCTAAGGTAACAATGATATAGCGTCGGTGCAATAGCGGTTAGGACGCTCGCCGACCATGCACATGGTCCGGGGTTCGATATCCGGCCGACGAACTCCTTTATCTCGATAAGCCAAAAAATAATGCTGGTAAAGAGGAAAGGTCGGGCATGAGGCTAGCAACCTTATCCTGTAAAATAAACACTACTACAGAAACTTCAAGGCACTAGCTTGAACCCCTAAGTTCCACTGGGGAACGTGAAGGAAATAAAAAAAGAATGGTTGACCCTGAAAAGATAAGTAATTTAGAAAAAAGCTCAGCAATTGCAATGCATGCATTAACAGGCAAACACACAATAGGGTGGGAGAGGGTTAAAATTCTAAAAAGTAATCTAGGTAGGTGGAGAGAGAGGTTGATTACTGAATCCCACTTCATCGAGCCTACACCCAACACATGCAATAGGAATGACTCGTCACTCATACCTGAAATATGGAAAAGACTACTAACAATCAAATCGAATGAAAATCAAGTGAAAAACAATGGAACTATATAAATGAAGTTAGGAAGTCGTGTGATTACCTTGATATGAGTATGAGCAATAAATTGCGCTCGAAACGTCATCAGTAGACATTACTGTATAACACTGTGACAGTTTATCAAAACAAAATTTACCCATAATGGAATTAGACTTTACCTAAGTGCACAAGTTTTATTCTTATATCAATTATTTTATGGCAATTTATATCAAATTCACAAGGTAAAATAAATCCAAATTTGATGAATAAGCACTTCTATCTCTACAGTCATCGACGTAAAATGTTTGTTTTAATTTCGGACTCTACCTATCATTCCGTATCACCCATAATATCATTCCTGATTGCACTAAGCATTTTTAAAGTTGGATATGCTTTTAATTCAGATATCACAATATTTTTAGGAATGATACATCGATAGTGACCGTCCTTATCATCAATTTTTTTTTATAAGTTCACTGTTTTATTTTTTCAGGAATTATAACTTAATTAATGTTATCCCTGTCTGAAATTAAGTGATTTCATCATTTTTTTCTTTTTGCATTTGCGTATTTTACTACTCTATTCAGATCCCTTGCCTGGTCAGTTATTGCGTATGCAGAGAAAAATTCAATTTCCATTCATAAAGTTGTACAGTGATAGACAATTGATGCTGAAAAATATTGTAGTAAGTCATACTATGATTGAAAGAATCGAAAGAATTTACTTAAAATACTCATATTTTATGTATATCCAAACCAAGTTCACTCTTAACAGTTTGGTAAAGTTTGGGCATCGGGTATATGTTACCCATTACAATAAGGGTTTATTTTGTATTTCCCGATGAATGAAAAACAAAGCGATATTGCTTTTACTGACGTTTCGCTATTTAATACTAACAGCTTCATCAAAATATTTTTAAAGTAGAATTTACAAAATCTCAGCTCATATGCAACAACTTAATCGTCTTGCTTCAGCATGGTGTCATTTTTGCGTGACATCGGAAAGGTATTGCGGAAACATAGACCTCAACAGTTGTCATTCCATATAGAGCAGAGACGTCAGACAATATCAGAAGAGTACTCAGTAAGCACAACATCAGAGTTTTCTTCAAAACATCTGACATATCGCAAAGCAATCTTGTCCGTATAAGAGACCAAACCCCCAAAGATTCTCTATCTAATTGTGTCTATGAAATAAAATGCTTGGAATTCGATGCGATGTATATCGGACAAACATCGCCAGAGAGAAATTAAAATCAAAAGAAATGAACACCGTAGAGCATCTGTTCGACCACCGAGAAATCCATTTGAACTAGAAAAACTTGAAAAATCATCAGCCAGAGGACTAAACTCTATAGAATCAGGCCACAAAATTGATTTGACAATTTTGAAATAATCCAGAAAAAGTATTTCAGAAATCACAAAGAACTTATAATATCAGAAGCAACTCATATCAAGGGGAATCTAAATTGTCTGATTAGGAATGATGGACTAAAACAGAATTTGACCTGATTACAACACGCCTTCCAGCATGAAGTGACAAAATCAATATGAACGTGATAAACAACTTCATTATGTAAACACACACTGCTTTTATAATTTTGCATACTGATCAAATCCAACAATCTACACCTGGTTTCGTTATCTTACCGACTTGCTAACTTGACAACGCAAAACTGACCCCGTGCTGAGGAACGATGATTAAGATGTTATACATAGACTGAGATTTTGTAAATTCTGGTTTAATATTACACTTTGATAAAGCTATTAGCAGCAGTATTAAATAGCGAAACGTCAGTAAAAACAACAATATCGTTTTATTTTTCATTTATCCGTTGGGAAATACAAAAAGCCTTTATTATAATGAATACTGATATTTTATTCACGGTGTATTTTTTAATCACCCTAGTGACAAATTAGACAGTTTTATTGTTTTGTTATTCAAGAGACAAGGTATTTCAATGTAGCTTAATTCATAATAAAAAAGCAATTATTATTATCATAATCATCACTATTATCTTCAACGAATGAATTATGCCCCTAAGTTAAATATCACTCCTAACTCTCACTTATTCCTTTCTTGGATCTTCATACACATCCATTATCCTCATCGTAAGTGGTGTCTTAACCGTAATCCTCACCCTGGTCTTAGCGTGTTTTTTTTGTAATATATGCTAATAATAGTTTTACAACCACATCAACTGTGAACAAAAGTTTCAAGTGTACAGACAGAACTTCGGTTTCATTTCAGTATGACTGACTATCTTAACACCTTATGTTGTTGTTTGTGAAGAAGGTTAATGTTAACGAACTAGTTGTCTATTATTGTCATTGTCATATTTTAAAAATGTTCAATAAAATTTGTCTGAAAAGTTTTTAAAAATTATAATCGATAAGACAATTTGTCATACCGTAAGTTTGTGTATCTATTCTATACGAGATGGAGACAGACGGATGCCTAGTAAATTTATTTACATCAGTTTATCTATCGGCTATGCTTGTCTGTAAATAGTCATATTGGTATGAAAAGATATTTATCATAAAATAACTTTTTTCTTCATCAGGAAAAGAAAGGAGATAAAATAAAATTAAAGGATCATCATTATGAAATGTTTCGAATACTTTTAAACTGTATAGTCTTCTTTATTTAAGTTTCATTCTTTAGTGTTATTGTCTTTGTTGATACATCTTATGAAGATTACATAATAACTAAGATGATCTTTAAACCTTGTTAAAAGGAAATGTGACACATGCTTATGACTGAATGTTTGTTAGTTAGCAGTAACTCCCTCAGCTCGATCATGAATTGACTTTAGGTAGGCATTCATTCAAAATCAGGTAGTACTGGATAGCTATTTCGTCCTTGCTTAGGACTCAGCAGCAAGCATCCATAACCCCACCAGCTAATGTCGTCGATGCGTATTCGTCCTCAAACCCAACAGGTTGGACCCTGTTGATCACTACTTCTAGAAGTTCACGTAACGCCATCTTGCAGTCAGGGACTAGCGAACCCTAGATTAATCTTGAAGTGTTGTCGTTGAAGCTGTATACTACTTCAGTAAACGCGATTGTTTTTGGCATAGTAATACATGATTTCTGATGTATAAATACCTAAGATAGTAAATAAAATGAACATTCATATGTATCTGTGATGTGCAAATTATTGAAAAATACAACTGAAAATATCCAGCTTAATTATTAAGTATTAAATTCGTGTGGAATTTCAAATTTAATTAACTCCATAATGTATAGTTCTACTGTGAATTGTAATGCTTGTTTGTGGATTGAATTCACTTATCTTTTGTTCACTGGTCGGTAAATCTAAACTATAGCGATCCAAATGAAAGGGTATGATACTAAGCTAGACCAGCCAATCAGATAAGCCCATAGTATATATGTAGACTCATGGATACACCTGCAATTAATAGTATTCTCTGAGCTGGTTGGTTTAGTTGCGGAACTTTCGTCATCCTTCTGGACAACATCCCCTTTCAGCTCAATATTTAGCATAAAGTGAACTGATTTAAATTGTTCATGAGCGATATAATTGCGTCTCCTGGTAACCATCTTCACATATGTATTGACCATTTTCTATTGACTTGGACTTTAAACTTTCTGGTCAAATGGTTCACTTTTTATTAGTTGGTATATTTCGTCTATATTAACATGTTTGTTGATTGCATATTCGTTTGAGTACCAGGCTTCTAGGAATTACCTCTGTCTAAGATTTTGACATTATCCCAATCAAAATGATGTCCATAATTGTCTATATGCATTGGTATGAAACAGGAATGAATATATATCGTGTCTTTTCACGGTTGATTTGTGTTCTTAGATTCGAATTCGAAGGGGACGCCCGTTTTGGCCGATGTAATGCATGTTACAGTTCATAAATGCAATTTATTTTGTAAATGGTATTAATTTTGTCTCCTTTTTCTGTTGGGTGTATCTTTCGGTTTGCATAATATCGAATTAAGCGATTCGACTGGCTTGTGTGCTACACCTGTATCAAACGGTTTCAGTATTCTAGCTGTTATTTCAAAGATATTTTCCATGTATGGTAGGATGAATTTTCTTGTAGTCTTTGATGGTGGTTCCTTGTTGGTGTTGTGATTCCATTTTAAACACTTTTTGATGAAATTCTGTGGACAACCATTCTTTTTGAAGACAGTTTGTAGGTATTTTTCTTCCATTCTTTTCAACTCTGGGAATGCTACAGTGTTTTTGAACTCTTTTAAACAGTGTCTGCACACAGTTTCTTTTGTGAGTAATTGGGTTGTTGCAAGTGTAGTTGAGTATTTGATCTGTGTGCGTTGATTTTCTATATACTTGTGTTTCTAACTTTCCTGTGTTGATTCTCCTGATTAAGACATCTAAAAATGGGATTTTGTTATCTAATTCTTCATCTCTCATGAATTTGATGTCTTCAAATATGTTGTTTATTACTTTATGGGTATACTCTAAATCATTTCTCTTAATTATTACAAATGTATGGTCAACGTAACGTACCCAGATTTTTGATTTCATTAATTCTAATCTTTGCATAACGGCTTCAGTTATTAATCCTGATATGGGCGATCGCATTGGTGTTCCTTTTATTTCATTATATATATTAGAGTATTGAATTGGAAGTCTGTTGTAATGCATAATTTTATTAGTTCTATCCAAATTGAACATTTCGTTTTTATGTTTTCATCACTATAGAGTAATTGTTGCATAGTTTCTGTTGCTAGTTTTGGACTAATTGAAGTATATAATGCTGTGACATCAAAGGACACCATTATTTCATTGTCTTCTACTTGAATGTTTCTGATTTTCTCTAAAAATTGGATTGACGAATTGATAGAATGGTCGCATGATTCTGTTAGGTAGTTTAATTTCCTGAAAAGTCCTTTAGATAGATACGCTACACGAATTACGCTGTAGATTTCCTCCAGATCTAGTATTTCATCAATATTTGGATAATAGGCTCATAGGAAGAGATCAAACGTGTAAATTTGGAAGAGTAATGTCTTTACACAGATGCGAAGCCCCTGTAGATGAGTATGTGTACAAATGCCCGGACTGTCAATGCAGAATATCTGTTCGATAAGGAATGTCGTTGCTTTTTTAATTTCATGGGTGGTGTAGAGCAGTGAACGGTTATTAAACTACGTGATATATATTTATCTGAATGAATTTACATGCAGAAATCATTTCAGCCTTTCAGTAAAGAATCCAGTGAAGAGATAGCGGGGAAAGGGTTTCTTGGAACACATACAAAAACGTTACTCTGCCTAACAAATTTTCAACATCACATTAGATTTGAATAACGCGCTTTTACTTTGAACTCATCTGATTGGTTGACAAAGGTTCATCAAGGCTATTATGACGGTCATTGTTTGGGTCGCTATAGTTTAGACTTACTTACTGATCAGTAACTGGCAAACACTTCTCTCGATAGCTAGGATTAACAGAATCTTTTCCAGTTCTTTAAATCTACAACACAAACACTTTAGAGTGGGTTTATGACAGCCTAACAATGCATATCATAGAGTCGCTATGCCGAAGTAACGTCATAAGTAATATATATTATTTAGGTAATTAATCTAAAATTATAAATTGAAAACATTTTTAAGAGGTATTTATTTCTATGGCTACAGAATTTATGCTAGCCTATGACATCAAATGTTGCTTCATTGTCACATCTAAACTTCAGGTATCAAAATTAAATGCATAAAATCGCATCCCCATGATTTAATGCTAGTATATACAGCCTACCTCATCAGGAAAGCTTCCTTTTAACTTGTATGTAAGTGGCGCATGTTAAAACTAGGGGTATTTTGGGCGCACCAAATTATTACTCACTTTTTACAAAATCTTGAAGACAGTTTTAACTATCTAAATTTATACGACAGTAGAACAAGTATGTTTTAAGTGCTTATTAATTCTTATGAATAGTATTACCATTAGAAATGATTAAGCTCTTTGATTACCTTAATTGAATTTGGGATTTTCCCGTCAGTTGATTGGACCGAAGTGTTCGGCCTCAGGTTGACATGTCGGCTTCTTGCGCTGATGCTTCGACGATGTCCGGTCATTTCATTAGAATTTAATTGATGAATGGTGACTAGCAGTGGCATCCATGATGCACATTTCGTCCTGTTTGGAGCTCGTCATCTGGATATACTTGCATTTCCCGGTGAGTGATGATGTTCCCACCGAGGCTGGAACCCACTGCCCCTAGTTTCAAACTCCAAAGCGTTATCCACTAGACCACTTAGGCGTCGACAGCTGGCCACCTTTCGTGCAACGGGTCATATTAATTATTTAATTGAATTTTAGACTTTACCATCGATTGATTGGACCGAAGTGCTCGGTCTCAGGTTGACATGTCTTTTTTTCCTGGAAAGTTGAACCACATTAAATCAAGTCATGAAAAAATAACGATTGTAAGTGTATATTCCTATGGGTCTCGTAATTTCAATTGTTTCATTAACAAGGCTCGTCTTCATCTGCTGTCTTTCTATGCACTATGTGATTAAAAATTGACGAACGTCTGACAATGAGGTTGGCTATCATTATATCAACGTCCCTAAAGCAAAAATAATACTGCTATGTGTCTTCTTCATAAGAATTGATACAAGTAAAATTTACGATAAAACTGCGATGAAAAGTAACAGAAGTGGACAAACACTTATCAGTTTTGATTGAGTTGCTTTTACGCCTTGCAGGTTTAAAATGTAACTAGAATTTAGTTCTGTGTTTGGATACATTCATGAAACATAATCGATTCTTTTCATTTACGTACTGACTAAATTCATCAATTATAAACAGGCACGACACGTTCACGGTCTAGTTTCTGATAATCTTTTTAAAAAATGGACAGAAATTTTCCGAATTTGTTTTTAAAAAATTACATCCAAAAGAAAAATTGATGTTGATAAATACTTTTTAGCCACAGATAAATGGTTAATTCTTACCTACAGATAATACAGTTTATAAATTATGAAACTGCCTGCAATGTCAGCTCCTTTCACTCTCTCGTTGGAAGTGTTTAGCAGTCTTGTCCAACCCCTTGTAAGAAGGTCTGCTCTCTTTGTTTCGCCTCACCAAAGGAACAATCTACAGGTTAGATGATCAGAAGAATGCTGATGGTTTCAAAAACTGGATCATTACTTTAAAGTTTCAGAATACACCTATGAAACCAAAAGAGAATATAGACTTTCTGCACACAACTACCCTTCAATCCATTTGCCCTCTGTTGAGAATAAAAAAGTGTACAATAATACAAGTTGGTGCATCTTACTTGTCAATCTGAGTAACTGCTATTCCCTTTTCACAATAAAAGTAGTCCTTTGTGGCCAGGTCATAGTGATTTAAACACCAGAGGGCTATTTCGACCGTTTGGAGACAAATTAATAATCAATATACTTTGATGCAACTCACCTCAAAGAGCTGAATCGTTTGAAACCGCGCGAAATCTGGTTAACCACTTTGAGAAATCGGATCAAAGTCATCCACTGTATATTGTACAGTTTGAAGTGTAGGAAAAGGGCATTATGCTTTCTTTTTTAAAACTGCTAACAACCTGGTCACAACACATAATCTACTTTGCATCATAAGCGACATCAAGCAAGTAAGGATTTGGCAAAGAAACCTCTGTGGAATTTTACCCCAATGTTATGTGAAGCCACAGAATATAAAGGCGTCATCTAACTAAATGTAAGATAAATATTCACTTACTAGGATACGATTACTATAATTAGTTCGTGTTTAAGCAAAGATGATCAGAAATGTTGATGACATTGCAGTTTTTCTTTACCTTTTCAATATCTATGGGCTCGAGAGAATTCTGGAGGTCAGTGAGTGACTTACTTGATAATTCATTCGGTACAAACCAATAAAATCAACTGACATGGGACTGACACTCTATGATATGTGTCATTCAGAAGCACATATTCTCATACATCATCTTTTATAATTACACTCCTGAGGTTTTTATGTACGGAATTTATTGTGAATCTTTTAAAAGTGTTTCTTCTAAAGTTCAACTGGCCGCACTATCTTACTAAGCCTTTCAAATTTGGCGGAACAAGATGAAGAACTGTGTAAGATGGCATTAACACACACACACACTTCAGGAACTGCTATACTAATAGATTCAATAGCTTCTTTTCTAATAGTCAATTCATTTTCAAAGTAAAGGCCACAGCTATATTGACACACAAGCAAAATATCACATGAGTTAAACACTTTGTAAAATACAAATTTTGCTTTTTCATGTATGTTTCAATAAATGAGTTTATCTGAAGGAAACAACAATTAATTTGAAGAAATTGACTGCATAGATTAAATTCTAGATAATTATATATATTAATGATCCTGAACTATTCGAAGGGGGTATAATTAATCTTTTCCCCTTTCTTTTTTGTTTGATTACTTTCTCTTTGACATTAGCCAATTCGCAGCGAAATACTTTTCATATTTACTAATGATTCTTAGCCTAATTAAATTTGGCGCCTTATGCCTATCTGTTATAATTAAACAAGATTTTTATATTTTCTAAGGTTTTTAGCCTATCTGAAAGGCTAAAAGTTGGTTATTCTTAACAGATCTCTTAGTAGAACGAAGAATTTCAGTAGCAGTTATTTCAGCATTAACAATAACCATTGGAAAAGAAGTTACCATCAATGATTAGAATAAATGATGCTGAATTATGTTTATTTTCAAGTTTATTCAGAAAAAATGTAATTAAAAGTAATTTATGTAACTGTTAGCATATTTTTTTCCCTAAGTATTTACAAGCATGAGAAAAAAGTACACGAAAAATAGATGATAAGAGTAAAATACCAGAAAGATGTAGATTGTATAAACGTTTACTAACATTTAGTTGGTGGATGGTGACTAGCACTGGAATCAGCTAGGATGCGCATTTCGTCTTATTTGGGACTCGTCAGGCAGTGGATGTACCTGCCTACCTGGATTCAGCTGCTAGTCACCATCCACCAACTAAATTAGAATTACATGCTAAGATATCGTCGAAGCATTTGCACGAGAAACCGACATGTCAATCTGAGACAGAGCACTTCGTTCCAATCAATCGACGGGAAAATCTAAAACAAATTCAATTCTATAGTTTACTAACATTACTGATAACTGTTTTTTTCGAATGGATTTCATTCCTGTAAGTTTTCTGAGAAATAAAAATGTTAAGAGTTTTGGAGGTTTTATTTTATTCCTTCAAGGTCCCAGTGGAACATAGGGCTTCAAGCTAGAGGTTTGTAGTTTCGGTATCAGTGGAGTTTACTTTTACGGGATGGGGTTGTTAGCTTCATGCCCAATCTTCCCTCTTTAACAGGCTTAGCGAGGTAAGAGAGTGCGTCTGTGCCCAGGGATCGAACCGTGAACTCCATGCGTGGTTGGCGAAATTATAGCCGCTGTGCTACTAACGCACAAGAGTTTTGTCGAAGAGGTATGCAGTTTTGGCTATCCTTCCATACTTTGTATTTAGATGTGATGGAGAAGACCTGAAACTCAGGTGATTGATATCCGTGTAGATGTGCTGTCTATGCTGGCTGCTTTATTTACGAATTTTTCATTACCTTCGTAGATAAAATATTCAGCACTGACTTCAATATGATTAATTTTGGATAAAACACTATTGTTTGACAGTTTTTTTTGGTAACTGTTCTTTGCAGAAAGAGAAAGTTGACGTGTGTATTGAGGCTAAATTAGGAATTAAAATGTTTCCACTAATTGTACATGCCACCTAAATATCAATAAATGACAACTGCGGATGAACATTTTATATAAGGATTATAGTTCACTGCACTTACTTAGTGGTGTTAACCAATAATAATGTCTTAATTACATTGCACAATAGATTGCTAAATTTCAGGGTAGTTACATTGGCTATCACTTACTGAACAACTTATGCATTTAGATTATTATTATTATATCCTTTAATTCCTAGAGGAACATAGGCTTCAGCTGCGCGTCTCCGTTGCGTTCGGTTCTCTGCTATAGTTTTCATCTGGCTCCAAATCTGCCCACATGTTTTCACCTCCTCTTCACATCACCTCCTTCAAGTCACCCTTGCACTAACGACCACATCGCCGCTTCCCTTTCGGGTTCCACTCGAGCAATGGCTTGTCTAGTGATATCACTTGATGGTTTGTTTTCTCAGAGTATGGCCAACCAATCCAACTCCATTTCTTCCTGCCTATTTGTTTCACAATCGGATCCTGGTTGGTTCGTTCATTTCCAGAGATCCCTGTTGCTGATCTTTTCTGGCCGGCCATCTGATCTTGAGTAGCGTTGAGCGAAGACAACTGTTAATAAGGGCTGTAATTTGTTTGAGATGCTCATTATGCCGCGCCAGCCAAGTCTCTGATCCGTATAGTAGCACTGACTTGACATCGGAGTTGAAGATCCGGATCTTATTTTCATTTTGATACTGAGTGATGTTGACCTCCACACAGACTTAAGAGTAATGAAAGCTTGTCTTGCTTTTCCGATTCTGGCTTTGATATCCTTATCAATGCCATCCGACTGTAGTTGAAACGATGCTTCCCAGGTAGGTGGGTAGGTAAAGGTTGTTTCTTTCAGGTTCCTCCCACTTATACTGATCGTTGTCTGTTGTTGTTGCTGTTGGTGTTAGCCAAGAATCTTCATCACCTCTGTTTTATCTATGTTCACTTGAAGTCCTATCTTTGATGCTTCTTCTGCCAGCTTGTAGCTTTTCACTTGGATATCTTCCAGTTTGTGGGAAATCAGACATATATCATCGGCGAAGTCCAGATGTCTGATCACATACTATTATTTGTAACATTTAATTATTTTATTCCTAAATCGGTTTTTAATAAAAGATAAATAGAAAATTCCATATTAGTTTGTTTATTAGATGTATCACACAGTGAAACAGTATTATTTACTGGATGACGTTTCGAACAAAATTTATTGTTCATAATCATATCAACTTTGATCACACGACTTTGATATGATTATGAACAATAATGAATTGTGTTCGAAACGTCATCCAGTAAATAATACTGTTTCACTGTGTGATACATCTAATAAACAAACTAATATGGAATTTTCAAGTATTGGTTTTTTAGGGATTTTGTTTGATTGCATGATTAAATCCTCCATGTAATATGGAATTACCTACTACCACACTGCCCAAGTTTTACACATATATAAATAGCAAATGGTGCACTGCTATATTTCTCTGCCTTTTTAATAATATTTATTCACTAAGAGGAAATTTTGTCTAGAAGTGTTAAAAGGGCAGTTTTTCAGAATTCACAATAAAAAAGATCTGGAAAAACAGTATGAAGTAGTGATGCGCTACGCATCATCATCGAAGAGAATGTTGGGAGAATTTTCCCAACGATTTCATCAAAGACAATTGTAGCGAAGAAAATTCTCTTTTCAACGAAGTCATCATCTAGGCTGTACATTCGTGTATTTATATCAAATGGATAGGAAAGTTCCAGAATAATGTCCGGTCAAGGGTCAAATTAATAAAAGCTAATAAAATTAAAATCAGGAATTAGAATGCCATAATAAACAGGGGGATGGATGAAACAAACAAAGTAGCATCATGATAGCTAAGAAGATTGACATTGTGCAATTAGGAGTTAGAAATGTAGAAATAACAAAATAGACAGGATGTCTGGATAAGAACTAATGTGATGAATAATTGAGGAACCTGATGAATAATTGTTTATGCAATCAGGGATTAAATATGTAGAAATAGTAAAATGACAAAATAAATATGAAGTTCGGGTATGAAAATATGGTAGTGTAAACAGGGATTAAGAAAAACTTAAAATAACATGAATAATCAGGAAGTTTAGGTAAGAAAGGCGATGGGATGGTCATTACTAAAAAATTACCTGTTTATGATGGCCATGGCAGGGACAGGGGTTGGACGTATTTGTTTTGGATACAAAGAGTAGGTTTGAGCTTTTTTATAGCTAGCGCTTCGGCTATGCCCAGATGTCTTGATTTCACTCCCTTTGAAAGTTTTGATTGAATCTTGTATATTACTTTGAAGGATTATTGGAAAGGTGCTGAATGTCCTGAATTGACCAGATGTTCTGGTCTCCTTTTAATAACCAGCCTGGATAGTGTTCACGATCGCGTTTTTCAAGTCGGCGCATGGTACGGCCAACGTACTCAGCTCCACAAGAGCAAGAAAACCGGTAAATGCACGTTGAGGTGGCCCAATGTGACAGCTTGTCTTTCGCGTTCTGGTTGAACAGTTTTTATTGCAGGAAAAACGTCAGTTGTAGGCTCGCGGCGAATTATGTTTTCCTTAGCGATTTGGAGAGGCGTTTGCGAAGGATTTCTGCTTCAATATCACCTTTAAATTCTAGATTAAGCAGAAGAAGAAGGAACGGATTGGACTTGTTCGGAAGTCTTCTGACATTTGAGATTCTCGTCTATGAATCTGGGCGGGAACCGTTTTTCATCAGGGTTTTTCGAAGATTACGCAGTTCTTTTTCAATCACTTCCTCGCTGCATATCTTCCTAATCCTCGAGGAAAGAGCGTATATCAGGTTCCTCTTTCTACTCAGGGGCACGAATTGTCCATTCCATGCAGGTTTCTTGTATATGGACCTTTCCAGAGAGTTGTCGGCGTTTCTTGTCAGGTAGACGTCGAGGAAGTGGAACATTCCGTCGGATTCAGTCTCAAGTGTAAAGTTGATGTTTGAGTGGGCATTACTGAAGATTTGAAGCTGGTTTTTTAAATCACAATTCTCATCACAAATAGTGAAGGTATCATCGATGTATCTCTTGTAGAGATGGAGGTCGTTGATAGTCGGTGATAAGGCGTTGTTCTCTAAGCTAGCCATAAAGCAGTCGGCTAGAAGGGTCCTAAGGGAGAACCCATTGCTACTCCGTCTACTTGCCTGTATATTCCCTTATTGAAACTAAAGTATACGTTGAAGGTGCATCGAAGTAACAGTTCTTTCAGGTAATGGATCGGTATACCGACATCGATGCTATTGGATTGAATGTAATGCCAGTGGAACGTTGGTGAAGAGAGACACGACATCCAGGGAGACCATTTTCTTTTCTGCCGCATTGACATTCTTAATTGAATCAACAAAGTCGAATGTGTCACGGAGGTTGTGTCTTGACAGCTTCTCTTTCACCGGCCCGAGAATTTCCACCAGCCATTTTGCGATTGTATGATATGGGGAATCAATCATATCTAGTATTGGGCGGAGTGGGACGTCTTGTTTGTGCACTTTAGGTAAGCCGTACATGCGCGGTGTTGTAGAAGAAGATGGGCGCAGTTGTTCATATAGTTTTAAACTGATAATGGATTCGTCTTTCATTTTCTTCAATATCTTTGTTAGCTGGAGCTCCGTCTGTTCAGTGGGATCTTTCTGTGGAGACTGTTTCTGAAACTTTTTATCATCAGTTAGTATGACCGAGAGTTTGCTTAGGTAGTCTGATTTGTTCATCAAGATGATTCCGGAGCCTTTATCTGGTCGTGTGATGATCAAGTTTTCATTATCCTTCAGTTCTTTCAGCTGCTTTCGATGTTCTTTGGAAAGTACGTTACGAAGGCTGGGTTTTTGTTGATGTAATCGATGCAGCAATTTAAAACGGTTGATTTGAAAAGTTCTGCATTCTCATATGAGGTTGGGACCAGATCTTTCGTCTGGTCGATTAAATTCTCAAATTGCACTTTCGTGTTCAGTTCATTCACTTTTGATGTTGCATCACAAAACTTAGTTCCAAGTGCTAGAATTTGCATTTGAATTGGAGATAATGGAACATCAGAATAATTGTACACGTATTTTTCTGGACAAGTAGGAAAGACAGTTTCTTTTGTAACGGACTTTAGGCTTTGGTTTAGTTTCATTATAACATCATCTGCTCTTTGCTTTGTAACTGTATTGGAGTAGTTTTCAAATGATGTTCTCTCGTCTTCAGATAATTCATAGAGAACGTGGAAGCTTTTTGAGATATTCTGCTCTAGTTCAGGTAGTCTTGATCGCACTGCATCGATGTGATTCAGAGTGTGTCGTTTCAGTGTACGTGAGTTGGGGGATATGTGATTTCGTCGCCTTTCTTACCTAAACTTCCTGATTATTCATGTTATTTTAAGTTTTTCTTAATCCCTGTTTACACTACCATATTTTCATACCCGAACTTCATATTTATTTTGTCATTTTACTATTTCTACATATTTAATCCCTGATTGCATAAACAATTATTCATCAGGTTCCTCAATTATTCATCACATTAGTTCTTATCCAGACATCCTGTCTATTTTGTTATTTCTACATTTCTAACTCCTAATTGCACAATGTCAATCTTCTTAGCTATCATGATGCTACTTTGTTTGTTTCATCCATCCCCCTGTTTATTATGGCATTCTAATTCCTGATTTTAATTTTATTAGCTTTTATTAATTTGACCCTTGACCGGACATTATTCTGGAACTTTCCCATCCATTTGATATAAATACACGAATGTACAGCCTAGATGATAACTTCGTCGAAAAGAGAATTTTCTTCGCTGCAATTGTCTTCTTAATAACTTCTATGACCCAATGTGTATATTCCGTGATTTCCTCAAATTTAAGAAAGCCTTCGATTGACAGTGTTGACCGCCAAGTAATTCGGAAACTACTTCAACACTATAAAGTGACCCGAATCTTCACTAATCTCATTCAACAGCTGGTGATATGATAGTGCTACGTGTCAGGTGATCCACAACAGAAAATTTTGAGAAGCTTTTGAAGTGAAGAAAGGAGTAAGACAAAGCCGCCTGCTATCAATGACGATATTCCTAATTGTGTTGAACTGGATTACGCGTCAGACTGTACAAAGCGAGAAGATAGGGATACTCTGGACCACCGATAAGAAAACTCTAGAAGATCTGGATTCCGTGGTTGATTTTCGTCTACTGTTACATACATTCGAAGACTTACAAGCAGAAATCAACAAGTTGATATCAGAATCAGCGGAGACAGGACTTCAAGTGAACATTGAGGAAGTAGAGGTAATAGGTTTATGTAACCAACAAGAAGTACTAATCACCATTAACGTGAGAAATCTGGATGAGGACACTTCTTTCACTTATTCGGCCAACATCACTTCAACTACATGAGTTATCGGTAATGGTGTCAAAACTAGGATCAAAAAGGCAAGTCAGATCTGTATTAATTATAAAGCAGTAAAGAAATCTGCTGTATTCAGCATAAGATTTCAGATTCGGATTTTCAACACTATTTTAGTATCGGTGCTCCTTAATGGTTCACATACTTGGCGTGTGTATCATAGAAAACATTTTCAGCATTCTACTTCAGATTTCTATCAAAAGCTACCTTCGCTGGCTCCATACTGAAGATCAAATGACTGGCCAGAAACTCTGTGAACCAACCAACCAACCAAGAGCCGACTGCTCAACAAGTATGCCGAGGTAAGATGAGGTGGATCGGCCAAACGACTGTGAAAACACCTAGTGACATTGCGTGGTAGGCCCTCTAGCAGAAGTCAAATGGGAAATGACAAACTTCAGCTTGGGGCTGACGGTGACATGTAGGAGACAGCGCGAGGATGAGATAAAGCCAATGGGTAGTTTTGGAGCAAGACAAAGATGACTTCAGAAAACCGGATGAATTGAATATATACTGCTGAAGTCTTAGGTTCCACTCGGAACCTAAAGGAATAAAAATAATACTTACATTAAGTGATATGTCGGAGAGCAATAACAAAAAATCCAAGTCAAATGAAACCTAAGTTAAAATTGAATTTGTTGAGGATTTCCACCAACTTTATGAGTATTACCAATTTATTCATTGTGTCATGAATTATGTGAAAACATCATTTTATAATGGCACTTATAATTTTGTCAATTACATTTACAACCACATGTTAATAAAGTTGTTGTAGGATAGTAATACATATGCTTATTATCACATAATAGAAGAGAGATGCGGATGGTGAAAGAGAAGATGGGTCAGTGCAAAGATTTACAACAGAAAGAGAAGCTGAGTTCAATGTACACTGCACTGAATTGAATAAAGAAGTGAAGAAGAGTTCCAGGGAAGACAAAATATAATTCTACGACATACTGACAGACAACTGAAGCAGAACAGGCAGGACGCAGGTAAAAGAAACCTAAGGATATTATATCAAATAGATAGCGTTGACCCCAAGTAATCTGGAACCTAATTCAACACTACGGCGTGAAGCTCTCAAGTCTTTATCAACATCATTCAACAACTGGTTGAATGACAGTGCCACATGTCAGGTGATCCACAATGGAAAACTCAGAAAAGGCCTGATTAGGTGAATACAGGAGTAAGACAAGGCTTCCTTTTATCACCAATGATGTTCTAAATTGTGTTGGACTAGATTATGCGTCAGACTGGGCGTTGGGAGTAAGGAGACAGGAATACGTTCGACGACCGATAAGAAGACCCCAGAAAATCTGGATTTCAAAGATGATTTATGTCTAATGTCACACAAACTCGAAGACTTGCAGGCAGGCAGACGAAAACCAACAAACTGGCTGGAGAGGCTGACAGCGAAGACAGGACTCCAGGTGAACCAGCTCCAATCACCAACAACGGGAGAGATTTGACAGAGGTTACCTCCTTCACTTATCTGGGAAGCATCGTTTCGAAGCCATCCAGAATCGCAAAAGCAAGATACGCCTTCATCAATCTGAAACCAGTTTGGAAATCTTCTGAACTCCGCCTCAGCATAAGGAACAAGATTCGCATTTTCAGCACCAATGTGAAGTCGGTTATTTTTTTTTTGATTTACAGCTTGATGCCACACCATATTTTCGGTACAAGTATGGAATTTTCAGCATGGATATGGGTGGCCCAAATTTCGCTGGCCGACCATAGATATCAGGTGTGCGTCGGCAGGGGATCGAACCTCGGACCATGTGCATGGTCGGCGAGAATCCTAACCACTGTGCCACCGACGGGTCAGAAACGTGCACTGCAAGTCACGAAAAGGATTTCCAACAGGTCGCAGACTTTCATCAACGGCTCCCACCTTCTCTGGTTGCATAATAAATATCAAATGGCCAGCTGGCCAGAAAGAATTAGCAACAAGAAACTCTGGCTGGGAACAAACCAACTAAGTGTCAATTGCTGAACAAATATTTAGGAGAAGATGGAGATGGCTCAGGCATAGATTGAGGTGGCCGTCGAATGACACTGCATGCAATGCAAGCCATCGCACGAGTGATATCCGACGGAGGGATCGTTGATGTGAGAATGACATGGAGGAGATGGTGTGCCGTGGAAGAGATGAGAGATTATGGACAATCGTGAACGTAAATGAAGAGGACAGCAGAGAATAAAAGAAAGTGGAGATGTGTTGTTGAAGCCCTATGTTCCACTCTTAACCCAAGGGAATATTAACAATAATAATCACATTATGAATATATAAATTTTCCCCACATCTCTTAGTCGTTACAAAAATATTGTGTGCTTTTTGATCACTAATGACCAACAGTAAACCAAAATAAAAATGTGTAAAAGCAGTTCATTCTTTCTAAATGTTTAATACTGACAAATGACTATTTGTTGAGTGCAAAAACATAGATATGCGCTGTCAATTTTGAAACGAATTGTCTTTTTTTCAATAGGCTACTAAAGACGACCCTTTAAATTACCAACAGTTTTAGATAAATAATAATAATTAAAACAAATAACTATTGATTTCAGAAAACATGATATTCCCTTTTTTTGTCAGTTGCTTCTATTTCTAAAATACTTTTATAAAATAACAAAATGATATCTTTAACCTTCGGTTATGTTAGTCGGCATACTCGGTATTTATTTTCACTGTTGATTTCCGTTCCCACTGTCGGTAACTATCAAAGTGAAAAAGCAAAATCTTATTTGTCAATGAAACGAATTGTCTTTTTTTCAATAGGCTACTAAAGACGACCCTTTAAATTACCAACAGTTTTAGATAAATAATAATAATTAAAACAAATAACTATTGATTTCAGAAAACATGATATTCCCTTTTTTTGTCAGTTGCTTCTATTTCTAAAATACTTTTATAAAATAACAAAATGATATCTTTAACCTTCGGTTATGTTAGTCGGCATACTCGGTATTTATTTTCACTGTTGATTTCCGTTCCCACTGTCGGTAACTATCAAAGTGAAAAAGCAAAATCTTATTTGTCAATGAGTCAGTCATGTATGAAAGTATCTTCAAACAAACAATTATTGTCATCATTAATATTGTAATAAATTCTGTTTGTTTATTTATTTATTTATTCTTTTAAATTTTCTCATGATATGCAAATAAATGTCTAGGATATGATGCATGAATAATGTTCAGACGACCAGGGAAAATTGGAACATTTGACCAACTTCAATTAAGTATGGTTCATATGAGATACTTCTGAAAAATGCTATATTATGGATGTGCATTCCTGTTATTGAAAACATTCGGTATTCTAAATTATTTACTGAATATTTATTTGATCTATGATCTATGACAGAACACTGTATTCACATCTAACTCCCCGCTCTTCCAGCCTTACTGCACAGTTTGTTTATATTTTGCAGGATATTTTCTAAATACTTGGATTTTTATGTACAAAAACGGTGCGTACTGTTGAAGAGTCCCAAACTAGGACGAAACGGCTGTCCAGTACTCCCTGGTTTTCCAGTGGTTCTCTAACTGATGTCAGCTCATGATTAGATCCTCCATGCAATCAAACAAAATCCCTACAAAACCAATACTTGACAATTAAATATGAAAAAAATATACAGTGTCTATAAATAATGTAAATTGTAAGACTGTGGACATGATATGCTTTGACATATGATGACTTAGATTGAGAACATGAATGCTGTACAAATTCGTATCATGATATGACTATCTGGAATAGTCTTGTATTTTGATTGCACACTAGTAACTAGTATGATGTGCCTATTCCTTTCTTTTTGGTGCAGACTGAATTCAATCAGTTAGGTTTTCAATGTGGCCAGGGTCAGGCTGGAAAAGAGCTAGTAGTCATCAGGCCAAAATATGGAACCAGTCAGTGGAATCTACAACAGTTAGTTTAAACCAGCCAGCCACGTAGGAAGGTGTAGACTCCCTGACTGGCTGGTTGGAGTCCTCGGGATGGTAGAAACCAATGGCTGGAAACAATTGGTGATATGGCTCAAAATCGTTCACAATGGCGCAGATGCATCCACTCCTTGTGACTTATGGTTTTCAATGAAACTGTTTTGTTCTTTGTTATTACTACTCCTTTGTCTCACACCTCAACTTACTGTCTCTATTATGCATTTCTTCTACTTTCTTCTCTTGCTTTATGTGCTACAAGGAGTGTGGCGACTCGAACTGTCGCACATCGTTGCAAAGTTCCATGTGGAAAACAGACAGACAGCAATGTGGCCACCATGAAATTAGGTAGCTCACCATCATGGTGTATAGTGATTTGATAATATTAGATGGTTGGAGACAATAGGCAGTGAACTGAAATAATCTTGTCGTCAATTTGTTATAACTGCACTGAACTGAATGAAAACCGCAGTCACTTTGTTCTGTCTGCGCCTGCCTAATATGCCTATCCGCCTGTGGTACCTTCCGATTCACTGAGCCAAGCAAATATCAAAAGATAAAGGCTGGTCTGTAATCACCACTACAACTATTAGGAAAACAACACATCGTAGCGTGGCAACGTCCCTAACTGCAGCACTGGGTGACATGGGTTCGAGTTTCAGAAGGTACATGAGTTCCTTTAAGGTTACAGATACGCCTTGCTGACTGGTGAGTGCCAACTAATACGAAACATAGGTCGAACAAGGCTTCCTTTCGATTGTCTCCAACAATCTGATATCATCAAATAGTCTTGCATTGCTAGAATGCTGGGTGAGATGGTGGGTAATACAACTGGAAGTAAGGCATAAATCTCGGCTGCATTAAGATTTAAACACTGTACCTGCATTACGTACTAATCTGCCTCTCTAACAGGTGATTTATGAAACACAGATGAAATCTGTGTTATTACTTCATCGAGTTTTATTGTTTATCTGCTATGGAGGGTGGCAATAACTTTATAGGCTACTGGTTTGAACCCTGCAGTGACCCAAAGTTCCGTTTCACCTTCAACCATGAATTGTTATACATGCTGTTTTTTACATCTAAACTTAAGACACATAAACCAGAGTTTCACACACTCTAAAAGAAATAATGTCTATTGCTATTATTATTACTATTATTATAAACAGTTTATTCTAGGAATATGTTTATCAGTTAGATAACACAGATGAAGTCTGTTTATTGCCTCGTCTTCGTCAGACAGATGTTACATCACTCACTGAGCTATAGACAATGTTGTATAAGCTTTCCGTTTATCTTTTTACGCCATGCGATTAACTGATTATTGTGTTGTTGTTTTTTCTCTCGACGAAAACAAGGATGTCTAGTCTGTTAACAAAAACACTGATAGACTTTGTCACCAGGTGACAAAAAAATCCCCCTGAAAATTCTCTGTCTCTCTCTCTCTCAACTTCATTTATGCTGAACTATGTGCTACTTATAACGATAGATATAAGTAGTAAATGGTGTGACGTATTCTGAAAAAATAATAACTGTTTAAGTCGCCACTGAAGAAATAAGAAACTTAGTACAAGAATCGAATGCTTGAAGCAAAATAGAAAACACTATTACCTAATAATGCAAAATACTGATATAACCAGCAAAAAATGTAATGAATGATGGTTCAAAACTTTATTTATACTCACTCTAGTTTGTCCCAACAAAACGATGCAACTTTTCTCACTAGCCTTGTTTGCTATAATGCTAAAAATTGAGTACGTATTTAGGATTCACTAATTCACTACTCACCAACCGTAAATAAGAAGCTTTTATATATACGACTGCAATTCAAGGGCGATATAAAAAGAGAAATAATTACGAAGAAATTAATGCTGAAGAACTACACGTCTAAGTCTCTACATGACTGATGGTGATTCCTCGATTGAAACATGAAGTACCTAGACTAGCTACCTCTTCTTGTAACTACCAATTCCACTGCGCTTGTAGTGGAGCGAGTTATATTGGCCGTTGCTCTAGGAAGTTGATTTTTTGTGCTTGGTCAGGAACATCTACCAGTATGGCTAAGTTAAGTAAAAACCGTCAACAGTTCGATATTAAACTACCTGGTCCAAACAGGCTGGCCACAAAGCAAGCCAGCATTGAAGAATCCTTCTCTATTACCTACCGGGTACCAAATAAATTGTTAAAAGCATCGAAGTACCGCATGCTTCAAACAGCAAAGGTTATTGCAATTCACCTTAAACAATCGGTACTCTGTGTGCAAAAGAGGCAGATCCAGCCACTACTACTGCCCTGGCTAGCCTTCAGTAGAGACTGGAAATTCATAAACTTCTATGATTATCTTTCCTGATATTCAGTGTGTATTATTATGTTTATGTTACTGAACTGTGATCTATTCATATTATTATTGATTTGCGGTTATTTAAACAATAATTTTGTTCATAACACCGAATCATTCACTACTATTATGTATATATAGCTGTAGTGCCTGACGATGAAATTATGGAAAAGAGTACTTTTTTTCAGTAACCATTCTTTTGAATATTCACTAATCAGATCTTGAATAATGCACCATTCAAAGGTAGGCCTTAATATTACAATTTTAAAGTTAGACATATTCATGTCCTAAAGTTCTGAAGGTATGTGGAATTCTGTCTTCGTCTAAAATATCCTCGAATTTGTTCAACTTCTTCAGTCAAGCAGCAGTCTGTTTTTGTGTTTGGTGATACAGAGGACAAACGTACTAAACGGTGTATTCTTTCTTATTTATTTGTGATACATCAGATGGATATTTAATCAGAAAGACGAAAATTCAGATACACAGACTTTCACATCTAAGTTAAAATTGATTTCAGGATTTCATCATGAACTGATATCGATAGAATTCACACTGGTGGAAGTTGGAATTCATGGGCTGACCATTGGATCGGGTCTCAGTGGTTTAGTGATCCACGAGCTCGCTAGCCTTGAAACCACAAGGTCCTGGTTTGGAAAGCAACAGGCTGTTGGAAATATTCTTTGTGACCCGCCCGCCAAGTTTCTGATCCGTATAGCAGAACTGACATGACGTTTGTATTGAAAATCCGATTGAATTTTGTTGTTGATGCTGAGTTGAATGACGAAGAATTCCAGATTGGTTTCAGGTTGATGAATGTGTTTCTCGCCTTCCCGATTCTCGCTCGATTTGACAACCTCGTCCGTTCTGACTGCCTGTAGTTGAGACAATGCTCCCTAGATAAGACAGATAGATAAAACCTTATCAAATGAAGTTATCATAATTACATCACACATTATAAAAGGTTAGCTGGTTAAAGTTTGTGTCAAGTAATCTGCAATTGAATTAGATCGAGATTTTTACTTCTTAATACTAGTCACATCTGAAGATCAGACTCGGCTTATGACTTCTTAGAAATGTTCATTTACATCGTTATAAATCTAAACATTTGCAGTGGCATTGTTAGTTAGACACCTTTATCAAGATTACTCAATTCCTCTGAATTCAATATGCACTCGAGCATAAATGCTGTTTAATAAAATGCTATTACTTTTAAAACAAATTTAAGATATCGGCAGAAGTTTACCATAAAAAGACTGTAGACCCTTAGATGGAATTTTAATTTTCTGAAGCAAAGAATGCTATGACTGTTCTGTGATGCTGTATACGACCCAACAACTCAGTTCCCTTATTCATCCAATGTATTTGATAGTGTGAATACTACTAGTGTGACCTACATGAATTTGAAGCGGGAGCGGGGGCTATAATGCAAGGTAGCTTTCTAACAGTACTAGACTGACTGCAGACTGGTTTTAACATAATTCTTTGCACATATGTGAGGCAGTTTGAGTTGCCACATTCCGTAAAGAACACAAAGCAAGAGAAAAGAGTAAAGGGAGGTTCAAAAGGGAAATGATCAACAGAAGTGTGAGGGAAAAACAAAAGAGTTTAACTGGATGCGATAATCTGAAAAGAGTGAATGCACCTGAGCTGCCAGTGAGAAAGATTCTAAGGCATGTCACCAGATGTCTCCAGCCTTCATTAGTTTGTACTATCCCGAGGACCTCATTCCTGATGTGGCTGGCTTAAACTAACTGTTGTGGATTTCATTGACTGATGAAGCCATGGTTGGGTCTGACCACCACTAGCTCTTTGTCAATCTGAACCTCTGTCAGCTAACATTACCCATGAAGAAAGGCAATGACTAGGCATGAGTAAAACATGTCCTAGCCACCTGAAACAATCTAGCTTACCAACCGGGTCGACTGATTTTCCCTCCTTACCTAGCCCTCGACTCCTACCTTCAATATCGCTCACTCTATTATACCACCTGAAACGGGAGATAGAATGCAGACACCTATGATCAAAGACTGCTAGCTTTCTCATGTCTTCTAATTTTAGTCACTATTTCTCTCAGTCATAAAAGAGGACGGAGTGAACTGTTAAGCAGTACACACGTACTAGACTTCCTTGATAATTTCACATACAACTGATCATCAAAAAACATTTCGAACAAAATTTAGCCTTGAATTCTTCAGTGAATGAATTTTGAATATTTAATGAGGTATTGCTTACTGGGCATACACTCCAAAAATGATTCATGATTCTAAGAGAGATTCACTACTGTCCCGTTGTGTTAAATTACGCGTCTATGGTATTTGTAAATACTGAATTAAGTTCACTTAATTCCAAGTTTTAGTTTATTTACCACGTGTTTCAGATAACTTGCGTATTCGTAAATTAAGACTTTATGCAGTTACGAAGAAATATATTTGCAGTGTTTTTACTCTAGGTAAAAAAAAACATACAGATTCACATTATAAGATTTTAATTCTACTTCCCCTTATTTTTGTGCAGTTTTGTTCTCTGAGTTGGATGGTTTAGTTGCGAAGCTTTCATTGCCTTACTGGACAACATTCTCAGCGCATATTTCGATTTGAAGTAACCTTTTAAAATTTCCCACTCGTTTATTGGTCATTTCTCATGGTAACCTTGAATGAACATTTTAAAAAATAACCAATTAGGTTCAAGGTTGCCAAAAGAGATGACCAATAAACTTGTGGAGAGTTTTAAAGAACTTAACTTCAAATTGAAGTATCCACTGAGGATGTTGTCTTGTGAAACAATGAAAACTTCACAACACTAAACTATCCAACTCAGGGGGGGGGCAACTACTCTAAAATTCCCTCACCCCCTTGAACTGCAAATCTTCTTCATCACTTCCCTCTATACAACACCGTCTGACAAATTGTTGCTATCTGCCTTTAGAAATTCTTTTCTCTTAGTAGGTTACAAATAACACCTTCACACCTTCTAAAGTTTATAAAACCGACCAACTTCATGCACTGTTTTTAAGCTATGGTCAAGTACTGAGAACCAATATCAAAAACGTATTTAATATGTGAGGGTTTGGTCAAATATACATTTTTTCCAGACTGAGGCAAGTATTAACGTGTTCACAACAAAGATTCATTGTTATTCTCATAATAGATAACGTGTTATCAAAATAAATTTGTATGCATATGAGTAGAGGACAGTATGGAATAACGTGTGCGCGCATGTAAAATATGAGATTTGACAGGTGCTTTTATTGAGTTAGACTACTACATACTTGATATTGTTTTGGTTGTTACCTGAGTAATGCACCACTTCTGACAGTTCACAATATCACTAAAATCTTGAAATTATGGTTTTTAAGGTAAGACAATTCTCATTCAGATCGTGATTATCACTCTGATACATAAGATGATATATTTCAGGTGCAAAAAGGCTGGTTATTACTGTCAGTAGTTTTAAAATTGCAATTAAACACATTCATTCTTTGCAATTAATAGTGTCCTCTGAGCTGGTTGGCTTAGTTGCGGAACTTTCGTCATCCATCTGGACAACATCCCCTTTCAGCTCAATATTTAGCATAAAGTGAACTCATTTAAATTTTTCATGAGCGATATAATTGCGTCTCCTGGTAAACATCTTCACATATGCATTGATCATTTTCTATTGACTTGGACTTTAAACTTTCTGGTCAAATGGTTCACTTTTTATTAGTTGGTATATTTCGTCTATATTAACATGTTTGTTGATTGCATATTCGTTTGAGTACCAGGCTTCTAGGAATTACCTCTGTCTAAGATTTTGACATTATCCCAATCAAACTGATGTCCATTATTGTCTATATGCATTGGTGTGAAACAGGAATGAATATATATCGTGTCTTTTCACGGTTGATTTGTGTTCTAAGATTCGAATTCGAAGGGGACACCAGTTTCGGCCGATGTAGTGCCTGTTACAGTTCATAAATGTAATTTATTTTGTAAATGGTATTAATTTTGTCTCCTTTTTCTGTTGGATGTGTCTTTCGGTTTGCATAATATCAAATTAAGCGATTCGACTGGCTTGTGTGCTACATCTATATCAAACGGTTTCAGTATTCTAGCTGTTATTTCAGAGATATTTTCCATGTATTGTAGGATGAATTTTCTTGTAGTCTTTGATGGTGGTTCTTTGTTGGTGTTGTGATTCCATTTTAAACACTTTTTGATGAAATTTTGTGGATAACCATTCTTTTTGAAGACAGTTTGTAGGTATTTTTCTTCCATTCTTTTCAACTCTGGGAATGCTACAGTGTTTTTGAACTCTTTTAAACAGTGTCTGCACACAGTTTCTTTTGTGAGTAATTGGCTTGTTGCAAGTGTAGTTGAGTATATGATCTGTGTGCGTTGATTTTCTATATACATGTGTTTCTAAATTTCCTGTGTTGATTCTCCTGATTAGGACATCTAAACATGGGATTTTGTTATCTAATTCTTCTTCTCTCATGAATTTGATGTCTTCAAATATGTTGTTTATTACTTTATGGGTATACTCTAAATCATTTCTCTTAATTATCACAAATGTCTCGTCAATGTAACGTACCCAGATTTTTGATTTCATTAATTCTAATCTTTGCATAACGGCTTCAGTTATTAATCCTGATATGTGTGATCCCTTTGGTGTTCCTTTTATCTGTTCACATATTTGATTATTGAATTGGAAGTATGTTGTAAGGCATAATTTTATGAGTTCTATCCAAATTGAACATTGCGTTTTTATGTTTTCATCACTATGGAGTAATTGTTGCATAGTGTCTGTTGCTAGTTTTGGACTAATTGAAGTGTATATAATGCTGTGACAACAATCCTCTAATACTTTCAAAGGGTCGAAATACAAGTGGATTGATTGTGTTAACAGATAAAATCCTCCAGAACCATAAGTAATTCTTTTCTGACCAGGCAGAATTGAAGTTAAAGAAGCACACAGCTAGAGAAACTTGTCTGAAATTTGAAAGAAACAACAACAACAAAAGAACCCCAATGAGTGTACATTGATTGGTATCTTTTTGATGAATATAAATTAGGCATATTCATTCATAAATATAAGCTATACATTTCTTTATTTTTTCACAGTATGATATGAATTTTTACGATTCACTTCAGTGTATATATTCGGCAATAACAACAAAAAATATAATGAATTAAAAAGGTTTTCATCAATTTTTTACAAGTTTTACGCTTTGTAAAAATCCATCAGTATATATTGTATTTCTTCAGTAAACTAACATGTCAGTGCTAGATTTTGTCTGGCTGTCAAAATATATCAAGTAAAACTTGGTCTGCTGTGTCTTCTGAAGTGACAGGTTTTCATTCTAATTATCTTCTTTGAACTTAAGTTTCTTTCTGGCAAACACTAAGACTTATCCCCATAGTCTGATTAGTTACACAGTAACAATAACAATATTGGTTTTAAACTGACTGATTAGTTGTCTAGGTATATGCTACTGTCGTTCAGTATGTGCTGACAGATTTACTATATTTATCTGCTAACAAGATTAGATCAGCATCGAAATGTTTGACTGTTAATTCTCTCTGCGTCCAAGTAGTCAATGTAACATTATGCATACATTGCACAGGTGTCAAGAGTTCGAGTCCCAAAAGCTGAGAATATGTCCTGCTGAAGAGTAACGGCAAAGTCGACACTTAGGTCTTAGAGCATCTTGCCAACTGCTTTCAATTACTTAACACATTACATTTAATTCAAATAATAGTAATAATAACCTACTTTATTCCAAAAACAGTACTTATAATTTTAGAATGGAATTCTCAGCATTTGTTACAATATTGCATCTGATTTACTCAAAATACAAATAAAATTAAACACTGAAACAAAATTAACCACAGGAATTGGTCCACATTTACGATATAAAGTCAAAAATATTCGAAGTACGAATTTAGAATATTAAATATAATAATAATAAAAACGGTAAATTTGTTTCAAATAGTATTGTCGATTCAGTTTGAAAAATTCAGCGTCTTATAGATTACGGAATCTAATGTTCTGTTGATACAATATGGGGAGGGGAAATACAAAATTAACAGTTATAACACAGCTTAAATGATGTTCACACTTATGAGAAAATAAACAAATAAAGACAAAAAGTTGAGAGGATTATAAATATAAGAAATACAGTAACAGTAAAGGTTGATTTTGTAAGGGATCAAAGAAGGTTAGTTAGTTCGCCCCTGACACTGTTTTCATCATATAAAATACGTACCGCCAAATATGGTAAAGTGGAATTTTTATACTTAGACGTAAATGCATAAAGTCTCCTGAAAAGACTTCTTGTTTTACCTGAGGAGACACAAGGTTGGAGCTGCGGGTAAAGTGGATGCTCACAGTCTGACAAGATTACTTTACCAAATTTGTTGCATGAAATCAAGTGCCTATCAATGACAATATCAGTGACATGGCCCAATAGGATACCACTCTCCCTATTGACTGACGGTCTTCAGAGTTCTACGAAGTATGACATGGTCTTTTTTAAGCAATCCAAGAAAGAATAAGGGTGAACAGGAAAGACGAATGGGTGAGATGCACGAGTTGACAAACTGTAAGCGGAGGAGGGGTTGGTTTAGGTATGCCTGAGTGCCTTAACGTCTTAATGTAAAACGTCAGACGAAATATTCTTTTAGAAATCGCTAAGACATGGAAAGACCAGGATAGGTAGGTCAGAAGAAAGAATTAATCCAAGATACTTAACTTCAGACTTGATTTCTACATCAACAGCATCAATTTTGTAACGGTCATACGATCCATTTCATTTAACTTCCTTTTACATTGGAAACTGAAATTAACAGTCTGACATTTTTATTTTTATTTTTTTTTTTATTTTTGATTACAGCTTGATTCCACACCGTATTTTTGATACAAGTATGGAATTTTCAGCGTGGATATCGGTAGCCCAAATTTCGCAGGCTGACCATAGATATCAGGTGTGCGTCGGCGTGGGCTCGAACCTCGGACCATGTGCATGGTCGCCGAGAGTCCTAACCAGGATTTAGTTTAAGACCATTAGACGAAGACCATTTGCCAACTCCTGATAGAAAGCTGTTCATCTTGGTACAGTCTAGCTGGGAGTTAACAGACATTGAAATAGTCAGATTGTCCACACACTTAACAAAGTTTATTTTGATCATCAGAGCGAGGCAAGTCATGCAAGAAGAAAGAAAACAGAAAAGGAGAAAGGACAGCACCTTGAGGGACACCAGCTTCAGTAGTCAATGGAGTGGACGACTTCCCCAGAAATACAGTATACTGCTTTCTTCCTGAGAAATAAGAATGCAGACATTTGACGACCCATTAGTCAGTTTGAGTTTCAACATGCTTGTTTTACAAAATGACCCCAGTTACTAAGTCGAAAGCAGATTTGTAATCTAGGAAGGTGGAGCGAAAAAATTTAGCTCCCTTGTCTAAACTATACTAAGTAATCTTAGACAATCCCCTGCCGATGTACACCTGATATCTATGGTCGGCCTGCAAAATTTGGGCAACCAACATCTTATGCTGAAAATTCCTTGCTTGTACCAAAAATACAGTGTGGAATCAAGCTGTAATAAAAAAAATCGATGGGAGAATTTGCATTCAATCCTTGTTTATTTACATTATTCACTATTCTTAATCTAAAACCAAATGACATTCACAGTAGTTCTACGTTTAATCTTATCACTGCGTACCCTTTTTTTTCTTAGCAAGCATTTTGAGTCTTCCATAATATAAAAAAGGTGCAATAATTGAATCAATACCAGGTTATTTATATGTGCATGAGTAACTAGTTTGTGGAACGTGATACATTGTTTTCTACTTCAAATGAAACCTTTCGTTTTGTACAATATTGTCCTGGCCTATCTTCTATGAACTATTTATTCTGTGCCTGTACACTAGTTAAATGTATTTAAAGACCTTAATGAAAGTAACATAATCTTACCTTGATCGTATAACATGTAACCATTTTTTTGGTTTTACGATCAATAGATTCCAGCACTTTTTCTGTCCAGACAGAGGTCAATTTACAGCATATGTCATTAGAATCAGTCTCGAATGCCTATTCCAATTATGCGACAATTGATTTATGTATTTTTATGCATAAATTGACATAGTTTTGAGTATACACGTGTGTTTAGCAAGTATAAAGAACAAACATTTGTATGTGTCATATTTATTTGTAAGAATAGTTTTGAAACTTCTAATAGTCTTATTTCATACAACGTAGATGAATTTATTTTTAAAGATTCATTTGATACCTTATTCAACTACTTTTAGTTAGATTTAGAGTAAATAACGTCAACAGGCCTGGATAGTCATTTCATCCTAGTTTAGGACTCTTCAACAGTACATACTCTCAGGAGTTCATACCTAGGAACTTCCTGTTACGACCCTATCCAATGACGCATAAATTCCAAGTTTTACCTCTTCGTGATATTAGGGTGACCATTAGCCAATGTCATCGGCGAACATTTGTCCTCAAACCTGACCTAGTGTACTCGACTAGTCACGAATTCTTACTAGTACTCCAGATGATTTCGTTTTGTAGCCGGTTGCCAGCTAGCAGCAGATCAAGTGTGTGATTATGGACTGATATCAATTAGAGAACCTGGAAAAACCCGTAATCTTAACAAAGGGATTATTTGTATAATCAATATATATATCTAAAGTCTATTACGATGGGAAGAAATCTCTGTAAACCTAATAGTGTTTCGTCTTATTTCAACACACGTGATTTACATTTTTACCTTTTAATTAGAAAGAAAAATGCTGCAGTTTTGATAAATTTTGTGATCACAGCTGGAAATCATTGTGAATGAACATTCTTTAGTTAATGTAATTTTTAATTAGATGGAAATTGTAACCATTCAAATTCATTAGAACTTCGCTCGAACTGTATATGGATATTTGAAACCAGAATCTTATTTTCTTTGAATTTGAGATTTTCCCATCGATTGATTGAACCGAAGTGCTCAGTCTTAGGTTGATATGTCGGCTTTTTGTGCAGATGCTTTGACGATGTCTGGGCATTTAATTAGAATTTAATGGGTGGATGGTGACTAGCAGTGGAATCCAGGATGCACATTTCGACCCATTGCACAAAAGGTGGCTCTCGTGGCCCAAGTGGTCTAGTGGATAACGCTTTGGCGTTTGAAACTAAGGGCATTGGGTTTGAGCCTCGGTGGGAACATTATCAGTCACTGGGAAATGCAGGTACATCCAGTTGGCGGACGAGCCCCAAATAGGACGAAATGCGATTTATCCTGGATACCACTGCTAGTCACCATCCATAGAGTCTTATTTCACTAGGTGAATTTTAAAGCCACTGGATTTTGTTATATTGAATTTTTTTTCAATGAACATTGTTCCTTATCTTTGAGAACAAGCTTTGTCAAATATTCTTATTGATATTTCCTGTGGTGAATAATTCTATAGTCAATTGAAAATAATAGTTAAGATAGAATAATAGCGATTTATTCAAAAAAAAAAGCATCCGTGGGTGAATTTTCCAAAATAAATTTTAGCATAAACAAAGCTGTATTCATTTTTGGAAATAATATGTAGGAAAATAATATTTAATTTTCTATCTACTCAGGCAAGCAAAAATGTTGGGATGTTGGCAAACATAACCATACCAGCTTTTGGATTCTGTAGACTGTTTAATGGTTATATTTATTGATTATAATATTGTGTATATATGAGTTATGAAATGCTTAGACGGAACATAGTAAGCTTTAGATAGGATAGAGAAGATTTGTAGCTCAAGTGGATGATTTTGATGTGGTTGTGTTCTCTGAGCCAGATGGATAGTTCAATTGCAAAGTTTTCATTGACCCAACACTAGGTGACATCTTCAGTGCATACTTAAATTCGTTGAAGTGAGCTTTTAGATTTCTCCACGAGTTTATTAATCATCTCTCCTGTTGACCTTGGATTTGATTTGATCTGATAAACTATGATTCATTTAACAATAATGGCAAATGTCCTTATTCGTTATAGTGTTAAGAGTAATTGAGAATATCAACCTGTGTTTTGATAAGGGTCATTATATCCTGACCGGTAGGTATCAAAAGTAAGCCATTTATACAAAGCGAAATCGTTGCTCATGAAGCTAATAATATGAACGTGGCGTGTATGAATCACTGAGTCACCTAAATTTTCATTCAACATAATGTGTAGACTTTTGTCAACTTCTTATTGTTCCAGACATTCAATTATGTGTTTTAATTGGTACATCAACTAGCGCACAGTTTTAATTAGATTTCCACATTGTGTGTGTTTCAGTACAGATTTGAAAAGAAAATTTCATAGGGGATTTGATATCACGTTAGATGGAACAACAGTCCGTCAAATATAGTACACTGCTGATTACTATTTTACTTGAAGATTCTCTCCCAAGAGAAAATATTTTACGATTAAATACGCTGAGAATTCTATGTGGAATAAAGCAGTTATTTATTTTGAAAATTGTAGAAACAAAGTGAAAATAATTCCAATGTTGGTTTCTAGGGATTTGATTGGTTACAGGATTTCATCATGAGCTGACATTGGTTAGAGAAGCATTGGAAAACCTGGGAGTACTGGACAGCTGTTTCCTTCTTGTGTGGGACCTCTGTGGGTGCGTACTGATGAAGAGTTCCAAACTGAGACGAAACAGCTGTCCAGTACTCCCAGGTTTTCCAGTAGTTCTCTAAGCAATGCCAGCTCATGATGAAAACTGAAAATAACTCTGAAATTAGCTATACATAACAAATAAATACTTGTTTAATTTGACTTTTTAGTTTTATGAAGATTTAATTGATGCACAATGTGGATTTCTTCATGAGCCGACATCAGGTAAAACACCTCTGATATTAGATGGTTGGATGCAATCCTCGTGAAGCCTTGGACCTAGGCTTTGTGCTAGTTGGCACTCACCCGTCAGTAAGGCGTACCTGCAACCGTGAAGGAACTCATGTCCCTCCTTAGATTCGAACCCGCTGCAGTCAGAGACGTTACCATTGAGCTATTCAGGCTGGCTCGCGATTGACCTCCTTTAGAACTTAGTGGATACTTTGATTGGACGCTAGTCAGTAACTAGTGTGGTGTATCTAGTCCTTTCTTCCGTGCAGACTGAATTCTATCAATCAGGTTTGCAATGTGGCCACCATTCTAGGTAGCTTGCCAACACGGTGCACATTGATGTGAAGATATAAGATGGTTGGATGCAGTCGGCAGGAAGCCTTGGACCTAGATTTCGTGCTAGTTGGCACTCGTCAACAAAGAAGGGACTAGACACATTACACTAGTTACTAGTGTCAAATCAAAGCATCTTCGATAAATAAATAAATAGCATAGTGATTTCAAGCGAGTGTCTGTTTGAGAGAAAATACCTGACAAACTAAATGACTAAACTGATATCCAATATTTATTGAAGTTTAGTTTTCAGATGCCTTTTACCACAGTCTAATGTAGGTTCATTACTGATGGAATTCAGCAAGTCCGATATCATGATACGTGACACTGATTAGTGATGAAACCATGGTTCGTTTTGTTTGAAGTTCAGAACTATGGGTAGTAGAATTCAGATCATGTGGCTTAATAGCAAACACTAGTACCAGTCTTTTGTGACCTCGTAGGCTGATCAAACAACCCCATTTAGCACTTCCTTTTAAAGGGAGAAATGAAGAGAAAATGCTATATGCAGTGATCAAACCGCTATTCAAAATATCCGTCTGAAGGGATTCTTATTTTGATGACTAATTATCACGAATTGATCATGGACTGATATCAGTTAGAGAACCATTGAAAACAAACAGGGAGTACTGAACAGCTGTTGTCGTCGTTTTAGTTTAGGAATCATCGGCAGTACGCACCCCGATGGAAAATTAATCTGATGCTCGTTAGTGACTTGCTACACGACGGAGCTTCCTGGAGTTCTACTGAGAAGTCATGACCAGTGAGGTCCAACCAGTCAAGTGCGAGGATGGATTTCCCACCGATGACATTAGTTTATGGTTGCGATAAATTACGAATTGGTAGAAGTTAGAATTCATGGACTGACCAGTGAACTGGGTCCCAGTGGTTGAATGGTATACGAGCTCGATAGCCTTGTAACCGGAAGGTCCTGGGTTCGAACCCCGTCCCTGTAGTGGGTGCGTATGCCGATGGCTTTCAATGGTTCCCTTACTGAAGCAATCCATGATCAACTCGTAAAAAACCTACATTGAAATTAATCTAATTATCAGTAAAACGTTTGAGCATTGCGGAATAGATCAAATGAATTATATTTAAATTTCAATGGTTTACACACAATGATAATTTTATGTTTCTGCTAATATTTTGAGTTAAATTATACTGCCTGTGATCACACCAACAATATATCTCATGCCAAGTGTCCGAATAAATACGTGGGTCAAACGTCCAGATCACTCAAAATAAGAATGAATGAATATAAACGCCTAACTACAGATCATTTCACAGGACCACAAACTTACAATAATTTAGGAAAAAAATTTGTCTATAACTGTACATGCATGGGACAAAAAGCCACAATTTGATTGGAATAGTGTTGGTATTTTGAAATCTAATATGAACAAATGGAAAGAGAGACTAATAACAGGATCTGTATTCTATATTAAGGTCACGCCGACTACATGAAACAAGAGTGACTCAGCATAACTGTCAACATCCTGGAATATATATTACTGAATACACAAATATGAATAAACAGGAAAAAGAACAGAACTATGTGTATGAGTACAAATCATAAAAGTGTGAATTAAAAGCTAAGTAAACAATTCCAACAGTTGTTGTGATCATAGGCAGTAATGAGGAACGCTTTACATTCATTGATTTTATATTTTCAAGCTAGTCAGCATAAAGTAACTAGTGAATATGATGAAATTGTCCTTCTTGTTCATTTGTTACAAATGTAATTTTAGCGTGAGCTGCTGCAGTAAAACAATAATATGAGATGTTTAAAACTAAGAACTAGTTGGTGTGACCTTGAATTCAATGTATGCTGATGAATATTTCATCTGTTTTGTTACTATTTTACCTATTTCTTTGCCCCATTTTTATCTTTTCTAAGCAGTAGGATTATCAGTTACGCTAAGCTTTTGTGTTACTCTATTTCTTCAGCCTAATATGTCTGATTTTTTGAATACCTGTGCATAGAACTTTGTTCCAAACGCTTATTTATATTGCATGGAGGATTTCATCATAAGCTGACATCAGTTAGAGAACCACTGAAAAACCTAAGAGTATTGGAAACCTGTTTCGTCCCATTTTGGGGCTTTTCATCAGTACACACCCACCACGGGGGTTCGAACCAAGGAGCTACTGGTCACAAAACTAGCGAGCTTGTAGACCATTGAGCTACTGGGACCTGTCCAATGGTTCTTGAATTCTAACTTCTGCCAATTCACGACATAGCAAGACCATCTCGCAATATCTTCTTCGATGAGTTACTGCCTCATCTTCGACCTGCTGTACTCTACTGGTCGCGGCCTCCCACTAGAGCTCCAGGGTAACTGCCTGAATAGGCTAGTCACTGCTAGTGAGCATCAGATTAACTTTCAACTGATATCAGCTTATGATGAAATCCTCCATGCAATCAAACAAAATCCCTACAAAACCAATACTTATTTATATCACTGAAAGTTATTCTGATGATAAAGGGATTGTTCAAATACACCAGTATTTCATCTGATAAATACATGAAATGGTCTAAAACAATCATGTGAGCATGGACAGAAATAGATTTTTTTTTCCATGGGGAGCAAAGAGACAGAAAAATATGTTGGACAACCGATAAGAAGACTCTAGAGGATCTAGATTTCGCGCGTGGATGTTTTATGTTCAATGTCACACAGACTCGAAGACTTACAGGCGAAAACCAACAAACTAGGCTGAAGAGGCTAGCAGCGAAGACATGACTGCAGGTGAACATAGAAAAGACAGAGGTGATGAAGATAAACAGCCAACCACCAACAGCAACAACAACCAGCACCAGTCACCCAGAAGGGGAGAGATTTGACAGAGATTACCTCCTTCACTTGTCTAGGTAACATTGTTTCAACCATAGGCCGGCGGAACGGATGAAGATGTCAAAGCCAGCCAGAATCTAAAAGGCAAGATGCTCCTTGACCAATCTAAAATCAGTTTGTAAATCTTCTTCATTCAACACAAGAAACAAGATTCGGATATTCAACACCAATATGAAGTCGGTTCTTCTATATAGGTCAGAAACTTTCTTTGCTTGTCACAAAAGGATTTCCAACAGCTTGTTGCAGCCTTTCAACAACATTTGCCGTCGCTCCATACTGAAGATCAAATGGCCAGTCAAAATGAATTACCAACGAGAAACTCTAGCTCGGAACAAACCAACCAAGAGCCTATTGCTAAACAAATATGTAGGTGAAAATTGAGATAGATTAAGCACACTCTGTGGAGGCCATTGAATGACATCGCGCACCAGGCCCTCAAGTGGAATCCAATTGGGAAGAGACGAGTGTGTCGTCCTAGAGTGAGATGGAGGAGATCGTGCAAAGTGGAGATGAGAGATTATGGTCAATTTTGGATCCAGTTGAAAAGGATGACAGATAATAGAACAAAGTGGAGAAGTGTTGTTGAAGCCATCACTATGTTCCACTCGGAACCTATGGGAATAATAATAATTATAATGATAATTCACTAATTCAGTGAATCAAGTATTGAAAAATGGCATTTATCGAAATGTAGCCCGTTCAGATCGAAGACTGAGTTTTGGAAGTATGTCAAAGGACTCTTAAATGTTCACGTTTCAGTCAAAATTTTCAAAGAAGTCATACTTTCTGCTTTGGATAAACATTTAAAAAGTACCTGTCTTTATGCTGCTGCCAATTAGGTTAACGAATTCTTCACAGTTATACGGATGAGTTTAAAAAGGGAAAATCAAAATGTTTTGCATGAATTTCCTTATTTTTTTAAATTATTCTTAATTCCGTTTTCTCTCACTTTGTTTAATTAACCTTTCTATATATATTGACTTGACAAGTAAATGTGTGATCAGATTGTTCGAAATGTATAGCGCTAATACATCACATTTTTCAGACAGTCTCCGTCTTCTAATAACGCTATCAAAATTTATAAAAGGGACTAATTGTTTTAAATTCCTTATTTTACCTACATATATCTCCAAGGTATAATATGATTGTTTTTTATTCCTTTACGTTCCGAACAGGACATACTGCTTTAAGCTAGAGGCTTGAAGTTTTGGTAGTGGTGATGTTTATTTTTACAAGATGGGGTTGCTAGCCTCATGACCAACCTTCCGTCTTTACTGGTCTTGTTACTGCTTAGCAAGGTGAAGGAGTGCACTGGCAAAGGATCGAACCCTAGAAAACCTGCTTGGTTGGCGAGCATTCTACCGCTGTGTCACCGACGTACTGTATTATGATTTAGTATTTCTTATCTTTCAATAAACACAGATTACATCAGTCAACGGAATAAGTAATTCAGATGCAAAACTGACATTATAAGTTCCATATTAGATTAGTATGATAATAACGCACAATGATAGAGTGTCAATAGCTGGATGAAGTTTCTAGCACAGTTTACTGCTCATAATCATGCGAATTTATTCACACGGCTTCATAATTTGCTTTACGCACCCATTTTCTCTTACTATTCTCGTTTATTGCGATTTTCTATGTATCCGGTGTAGGCGTTGCATCATTTCAATTGCAAGTGTTTGGTGTTTATTCGGTGAATGAATATTTGATAATAAACCTCTCTCTCTCTTCACTTAATTACATTACGTTCCAATACTTGTGCCCTATCCCACCTTATTGAGCGAATACATGAAAGTGGATGCATTGGAATGGCCAAAGTGGGTCAGTCATTCTGCGTATATCTAAACTTCTATGTTCCAATAATCTAGTTGACCCCGATCTACTAGTATGGCCTACCTAATCGATCTAACAGTCATTACATGGGAATTTGGTATATTATGATATTTTTCTTAATTTTATCTATAGGGTCTTTAAGGTGACAACGTTTGTCTCTGAGAGAGTTGATTGATTAGTTTAAATGACACTCTAATTCCAGCCTTATTAAAAATTCTACACACGGCCCATGATATTCTTTCTTTATACCATAGATGCTATGAATTCCAAATTATTTGTCTTATTTTCATTATTTTCACTACAACTCTTATCTTTCTTATGGGTCCTTCTGTATTCTTGAATATATTCTGATTGTCAGTTATTCACCATGAAGCCGTGTCAATAAACAGATATGCTTATAAGCAATGTATTGTGCTCGAAACGTCATCCAGTTATTAATATTGTATTACTGTATGTGATATCAAATACACTTAAGTAATATGGGAATATACTCTGCCCCAGGGCCCAAATTCTACCCTTTTATTCATGATATTATAAGCTGTAACTTCTTACTTACATCACTTAAATGCATTCACGATTCTCTCAATAACTTTTTTAAAATCGACATATAACTTCTTGCATATCTAACAACTGTAAATGTCATCCCCGTTAACCGTAAAAGCAGTTATGTAAACATTCATGGTTAAATTTAATTTATCTCAGTAAAATGAAAAGGTGCACACTGTTTCTGGTGTGGTTGAGTTCTCTGAGGTGGAGAGTTACTTTGCGAAGCTTTTATTGCCCCAACACTAGGAAACATCTTCAGCGCATACTTCAATTCGTTGAAGTGAGTTTTTAGATTTCTCCACAAGTTTATTAGTCATCTTTTTTGGTGACCTTCGACGCGATTGGTTGTTTTTGTGTGTTTTCACATCCTCTAGGCTACTTGTATTGCAAGTGACTGTTTCGTTGACTTGAACTTTGACTCTTTGTTTGTGAGATTTCATCCTTATCGATTGGTAAATTTTGTCTATGTTGATGTGTCTATTGATTGACGATCCCCTGGAATACCACACACACACACACACTGCTTGAGATGAGTAGTTGGATACCATTCGTACCAACGATTAGTGCTTTACTGGCCCGACTGGGGTGATTTAAACACCAGAGGGCTGGTCAAGCTCATCAGCGTTGTAGCGGGTTTTACTCAGCTCTAAGAGCCGTATCAATTTAAACCACTCAATTGCTAGCAAGCTACACCATCGAACTAGGCATACCGTAAACAAAATCCACAATCTGCAAATTAGTTAGTAGTGTGCTGTGTACACATTTGGAGTGGTGGAGTTTTCCCCACACGTTCCTTGTAAACCAAGTTATTCAGATCACATTATATGATCTGCTTGATACCATAAATGCTAATAGTTATAATTTTTTGATTATAGCTTGATTCCACACCGTATTTTTGATACAAGTATGGAATTTTCGGCATGTGATATCGGTAGCCCAATTTTGCAGGCCAACCGTTGATATCAGGTGTGCGTCGGGAGGGGATCGAACCCCGGACCATGTGCATGATCGGTGAGAGTCATAACCGCTGTGCCACGACGCACACAAACATATGCGAAACTATATACTACTAATTGACTAAGATGAACAGTAGTATACTACTGATATCAGCGTGCACCGGTGGTACAGCGGTAGGATGTTCGCCAGCCACGCAGGTGGGCTGAGGTTCGATTCCCTGCTACTGGACGCACTCCTTTACGTCACTAAGCCAGTAACAAGACTGGTAAAGAGGGGAAGTTGTGCATGAGGCTAACAATGCCATTCCGTAAAAATAAATACCCCTGCTACTGAAACTTCAAAGCTGACGCCCTATGTTTCACTGGGAACGTAAAGGATAGAAAAAACTGATACCAAAACACTGTAGTCCTAGCTGATAAACCTAAGAAAGAAACAGCTTTTACACCCAGGAGAACCCAACATTTATTCAGATTTGATAATGGCATATCTATACTGAGATCAGAAAATAGCTTACTCTTGTATTACAAATACATGATCTATTCGTGCAAGTAAAACAACTTTAGGCTTCTAGAAGAAATTCACAATAAAATCAGTATTAGGAGATACTATCTCGACAAACTAGTCAACTTCAGAAGATCTTTCATGTAAAAAGTGGAAAAGCAAAAAAGCCAAAAAAAGCGTAGGCGTTCATAATCCTAAACTTGATTCCATTTACAGCCAGCCCTAAAAACATTGTTCTACTGTCTATATTACTTACAAAAGTCATAAATATTTTATCAATTTTTTTTGTTTCAATTGAATAATTCATGAAATTTATGGCTTAGAATTAGTTAATTAAAATCAAATGTTAAAATTCAAAAACATTTATATTATATTTCCAGTAATAATGATACAACAAATGGTTACTTTATATAATTGCTTGTCTTAACGATACAATAGACAGATGTAATTGAAAATGGTTTTAAAAAACTAAGTAAGTAAATAAAGTATTTAACATAATTGTCGTCATCATTAGTTGTTGATTCTTCTTCCCTTTTGGATGCTCTGAGGAAAAAAAGCAACACTAATTGGTCAGCCACTCCCCTATTCTACTTATAATAGAAAGCACTTAGATTTTAAAAGAAAAACTACAACAAAGTTATTTTTATTACCTGGTTCCTAATTTTACAAAAAAGGCTTTTTGGTATTTTGGAAAATGTTCATATATATTTATGAAATATTTAAGAGAATGGTTGTTACTTTGTATGTGTACGTTTCTTCTGAAATAAGGTTACAAGAAATTGTGATTGTATTATTGAGAACCTTCCAGTGAGAGGTAATCATTTCAGTTTTAAACCTTTGGCTGTTGATGTCATAATTACGCTCAAAACTCTGTGTGAAACAAAATTCATGAACTGGCAAGTAGTAGTTCCAATAATTCCTCGAAAATAAACGATGAAAACAAAATTTTCAATACACAGTCTGTGTACTTTAAAACTTGACTGGTAAATACAGGGAAATTCTACGAAAAGAAGAGTGCATGTAAAAATGTTTAGTAAAGTTGAGATTCCATGAGATTCAGGTGAAATTAAAGTAAGTGTAGAACTTGGGCACTCTGTAGTTCTGTCGTTCAAAGAAGGAACGTCAGAAGCTATACGTAGGATTCTCGACGAGACAAATTTTGTCTCCTTAAAGACCCGATACATAAAATTAAGAAAAATATTGTCATAAACCAAATACCATATAATGCCTGTGAGGTTGATTACGTAGGTCATATTAGTATATCTGGGTCAACTAGATTATTGGAACATAAAAACATGGTTATACCTAGAATGATTGACCCCGTTAATTTGAATAACCTACTAAAATCTCAGCTATCGCACTGCGTCCAATTGCATGTAATCACAAAAAAGAGTGAGTGAGACAGGGTGAGAGTATTAAAAATTAACATAATTAGATGAAAAAACAGAGATTAATCGTCACTGAAGCTTTGTTTATCGATTCAACACCTCAAACGTGCAACTGGAATGATGCAACGGTTATACCGGAGATGTGAAAGGTGGCAACAAAAAACAAAGGGAAGTTGGAGAGGCAGAAAGAGAGAAAATATATATAAGACAAATTGTGAAACCGTGTGACCGAAACAGATATGATGATAAGCAATAATTTATGCTCGAAACCTTGTCGTTCAGTTTATAATACTGCATCGCTGTGTGAAATTAAAAATAAACTTATGTAATATAGAATTCAGGTGAACTTCTATTCAAATTTGTTTGCGGATATGTATCTAGATTGATCATTCGACGTCTGATCAGATCATGAGACAGTCCCACCCTAGATTATAACAAACTGTCATATCTCTTAATCCACTTAGTCAATGATACTGTTGTAAAATAAATGTCTTATTCCTTTACGTTCCTAGTGGACCATAGAGGTTCAACCTACATCTTTAAACGTTTCGGTAACAGTGGTTTTATTTTTACTGGGTGGGGTTTCTAGCCTCACACCAAATCTTTCCGCTTTACTGGCCCTACAACTGTCTTGGTCAGGTTTAGGAGTGCATCGGCTGGGGATCAAACCCCGGATCACATGCGCTGTAAAATAAATAGGAGCCAAATTAATTAATATTTTGCATAATTCTGTCCAATAAAAAGTTTCATTATTTAAATGAAGCATATGCAAACACATAAACAATTATTTCATTGTAGAGGTTTTCAGCGAATCGCTATTCTTGTTATTTTGTTTTGTAGGGTTCTCAAGTAGTTGAATCGCTTATTGTCCTTTGGAAATCAATTTTTCAAAGATTCATCTTGTTTTATTTTCTGAAAATATTTTAATTGAAATATAATTAAGATTATCTGATAATTGCGAACAGTACTAAATGAATACTATATACGTTTACATTACTAATGTGAGGAAGTACCGTCTTCTCCTTACTATTGTCCTAACATTAGTTGTGTTGATAGCCGCTAATAACATAGGTGTATAGTTACACCCTATATCCACTTCATATAAGGAAAGAACTTGGGCACTGTGGTAGAGTATAACTCTATTATTGATAAAATTTTATTTTGATAAAATCACACAGTGTTTTACAGTAATATTATTTACTGATGACGTTTCGTGCACAGACTATTGCTCATAATCATATCAGGGTACTCACACAACTGTCTTGCTTCATTTGTATACATGAGTAAAATTTGATTAGACATTTGAATAAACTTGATATAAGATAAAGTAGATTCAGAAATAACATTAGTGTTATCAGTCGAATACAATCAGATCGGAAATAAGATGTTTTTATAGCAAAATAAAAGATAACTTCTTAGAATATTATAATGTGAATTAAATACATTTATCATTACTTATTATTCTCTAATTTGACTGGTAATAATATTTTCTATTTCTCTGGTATTTGCATTGAGTCACCTCTGTTGCATGTGTTGGGTGTAGACTCGATGAACAAGGATTCAGTAATTAATCTCTCTCGCTCTCCACCTATCTGTATTAATATTTAGTATTTTGACTCTGTTCCATCTACCCTATTGTGCGGTTGTGTTTTAATGCATGTAATGCGATTGCTGAGTTTTTTTCTAAATTATTTATCTTCGTAAGGTCAACCATTCATACCCTAGCTAAATTCTTATGTTCCGATAATCTTAATTACTCTTGATCAACTAGCTTGACCTATGTAGTTGACTTAATTCACAGTCATTGCAGGGTATTTTGTAAATTATATTATTTTTGTTTAATTGGGTCCACTGGGTCATTTAACCAACAGAGTTTGTTTCTGAGTGAGTTTGTAGGTTTAAATGTCATCCTTATTTCTGTTTTATTAAGAATCCTACGTAGGGTCTCACAGGTCCTCTCCTTATAGGGTAAAACTACTGTAGATGCCTTATATTCTTTCTTTATCCATAATGAAGTCGTATCCACTTCCACTAAAATGCCTTCAGATGTAATTAGATTGTCTTTTGGTTTGTCTTTGAAATAAGATAAGAGTAGAAAATCAGCTCTCTATAACATTGAGTTGTATTCAAGTATTTTGCATACACCAGTGAAGTTACTTCGTTAGTTGTGGCTAACAGTTCTTTTTCAGTGACACCACCACTCACACAGGATGCACTAACATTCAGCTGATGAATCCGGAGTAAGAATAAAGACATGTTTTGAATTCCACTGGTCAGAAACGTGATTTATACCATCTTGGCTCCAAGATGCGTTACATGCTTTTATAACTTAAGTGGATCACTAAGGATTTCTAAATAACTTACATTTTTTAAAAAAATACTTGTTATGTATATCTAAAATGTGTTACTAAGTCAAAATTGACCTCAACAAATGGTCTTAAAAATCATTGGGAGAATGTTGAAAACTAAACCTTCAACAAATTATGGAAGAAAATATCTACTCTCATTATTCATTTAACACACATTCACTTTCCAACAATGTAGAGTACTCTAGTTTCGTCATCACACGCGCATGCATGCTACCAACAAATATATATTCACTATGGTGGTTGAACGATTTCTATTATTCAGACGTCAGTTAGAAGGTAAAGACTATTTCTGAGTTTTAACATCATTAGAGTTTCTGTTCAGCGGATTCATGATTATTATCCATTATAGACTATAACAGAACAGATCACCCACTTAGTTTTTGTTTTCTAAAATTTTAACTAGAAATAATTGCCGTCTAAAATGAACCTCTTCTGCATTACTTTGTATTTGCATTATACACTTCGACCTGGAAATTTGAAGTTTAACTTCACGTTAACCAACTATTTACTGTTATCAGGGTTGGCTTCAGAATCTTTTCATTATCAATAAGACCACTGTACCGACAATTTCGTCTTTCTAAGTGCATCACCTCTCTTATGGGAAGATATATATATATATATATACGTTGATAAATATATATACCGTCTTTAATCTCGTCTGCGAAAGTCAACTGCTTACTTGTCTAACATAAACATGGTTAAACTTGTTACTTGTTACCGTATGATGAGTAACCTCTTCTTAATCTTCTTTTTCTCTCATAATGTATTGAAAAAGAAATTGCTAACTTTTAATTGAAACGCTTTACAGGCTTTAATAATGTATACAAAGCAGCTTTCAGATATTATACTTGAATAAATAATGAAATCGGTTAGTTAATTGTTCATAAATTTCTAATCTGTAAATGACATTCATATGTAATGAAAAGCATTTTCTAGATGAAGGAAGTATATTTTGTATCAACTTAGTATAAACTAAAATCTATGTAACTATATTGAAATAACAAATTACCGACATTTTCTAGATATTTCAAGCGAATACTTTGCTTGACTGGTTGGTGGATTTCATCATGAGCTGATACCGGCTGGAAAGCCATCAGTTTCTTCCTAGTTTGGGACTAACCCTTCGTCAGTACGCACCCATTGCCAGAGTTTGAACCCACGACCTTCAGGTTGCAAGATTAGCGAGCTCATAGACCATCAAGCTACTGGGACTTGGTCCAATAGTCAGCCCATGAATTCTAACATCTACCAATTCATGACTTGGCGCGACCACTTCACTATGTCTTCTTCGATGAGTTACTGCCTCACCTTCAACCTGCTGCACCCTACTCGTCATGGCTCCCCACTAGAATTCCAGGTTAACTGCCTGAATAGAGCCAGTGGCTATTGAGCGACTGATTAATTTTCAAGTATGATGAGGACAGTAACTCATCGAAGAAGACATGGTGGAGTGGTCGGACTATGTCATGAATTGGCAGAAGTTGGAATTCATGGGCTTACTGGCCATTGGATTGGGTCCAAGTGGCATAATGGTCTACGACCTCGCTAGCCTTTTAGCCAGAAGGTCCTGGGTT
>OX235263.1:36215039-36253148 GCA_944472135.2 Trichobilharzia regenti
TTACGGCTGTGAGACATAGCCATTCAAAGTGTAAGACCTGTAGAGGTTAGCTGTCTTTGACAACAGGTGCTTTCATTCTACCTCCCATGCCAAATGGTATGACACTGGGAGCGCAATAGTGAGGTTAAACTTAGAGTGTGTTAACTTAGTAGCGTAAATGAATCAATGAGGTTGTGAAGGTGAATCGATTGGGATGGATGGATAAACCACGTACGTGTTGCGCATGACCAACCACCACCCTCTTCGACGAGCAGTATTAGCTGGAAATAGGATTAGATTGAAAAAGAGTTAGGGGAGTTCAAACCAAAATATGACATCAACCCATGAACTCTGGTTGGTCTGAGCTAGTAGCTACTCAACAAGGTGTAGACTGTCTGGTTGGAGTCCTCGGTATCCTGAGCAGCAAAGCCTGGAGATTGCTGGTGGAATTGCTCAGTGGCGAAGAAGTAATCATCTCTCATATCCTTTATATTCTTTTTATTTAGGATGTTAGTGTTGTCTCGCCGACACATTTCTGCTTCGAATTTGAATTTCTGTTTTGCCTTTTCTGCATGCTTCTGTGCTACTTCGAGTGTAGCAACTTGAACAACTGCACTTCTTTGCAAAGTTCTATGTTGAAAGTCAGTCTGTAGGTAGATATATACGTATATGCAAAAGCACATTTTCCCTATTTGACGATGAACTCTCTTCATTGCGGGTTTCAATTTACCAGCTGTGTTGTTATCTTACTGTTCCATCATCATCTGAGTGTGGTATGCGTGGAGAAAGCCCATGAAAAATGAGTCATATCTTTAGGGTTGTGAATTTCGAAAGAAAAACACAAGTTAGAAGACGTAATTATCTGACATGTGTGATATGTAGTCCCATGATGTGTGTTTTGTTTTTGACAGTCTGTTATATTTTGCTATGTGTATATTGATCGATATTCCATTATAACTGACAATATGCTTTTGTCTGTCCATTAACTAAATAAACAAGGTATGACCTTGTTGTCACATGACATTACAACCAATCATGGTAAGACTGTCTGTTTATTGGTTCATCTGTATTAGTCATTTTCATATATACTTTTGCATTGTACACTTTTATAGACACACTTGTTCACACATTTCGTACATTTAAGTACCCTTCACTCTCACATATGTGTGACAGTCATTATTTTCCTTATTTGGAAGTATCATCGTGAACGTGGTGAACTTCTGATTTTCCTCTTTCCGCGTCAGGACTACAAACTACTCGACGAGTACATAACAATGTGTAATTTTTTTTGTAACAGATTTTGGACAGTCTGGTCACACATGCGTACATGTAGTATATTACATTTGTCTTAACAGACTAAATCAGCTGCTGTTTCATCCTAGTTTGGGAATCATCGCCAGTACGCACCCACTGGGATTCGAACGCAAGACCTTCCGGTTACAAGGCAAGCTCTTATACCATTCAGCCACTGGAACCCGATTCAATGGCTCGTGAATTCTGGTATACGAGCTTGCCTTGTAACCGGAAGGTCCTGGGTTCGAATCCCAGTGGGAGCGTACTGGCGATGATTCCCAAACTAGGATGAAACAGCATCTGTCCAGTACTCCCTGGTTTTCAATGGTTCTCTAACTGATATCAATCCGTGATCAACTCGTAAAAACATAAATAACCCTTACAAACCAAACTATAGAAGACTAAATCAGGTCAAAGTTCACTGATTATTTTTAGGGTGAAATTGTCGTAAGTAGCTTATAGCAAAACACTAACTAACTAGCTAGTCAGCAACAAACAAGGTGGGTAGAATACGTAACAACATACAAGAAAGCGTTTAGGAGTTAATGGAAATCATGTAGGTGAGTTGTGATCAGTGTGTCAAAACGATAATTTAAAAAACAATGTAGGAGACAGAATAAACAATTACGGAATGGATGAGATAATATTTATTAGGTTTGTTTTTGCATAAACAGGTTGGGGGTGAGGGGAGAGGGGTTTAAGTGATACGATGACGATAGATTCAACAAAGTGAAATATAGTTAGATTTTGTGACTACAACTTTAACGCACAAAAGTGTTATCGAAACAATAGTGCGTTTCGTATCTCAATTACTAAGTTGTATTTTGAAATGCGACACAATCTATGTCGTAGATTCAAATTACTGGTAAATTGTCGACTGGGTGTCAATTAGGTATTCGAAAAAACACGCGAAATAGTAAGTATCACTTTCATTTATCTACGTATTGAACTGTTCTGGATATTCAGCCCGGTTTGAAAAGAAAGATAGAAGGACTATAATGAGCACAGATATACGGGTGAGAACAGGTAGAACTCAGGAAGCATATATTATCAACAAAAAGGGATAAAGAAGAACCTTGCAAAACTCAAAACCGCTACATTCATCTAGAAGAAAAAATGATTCCTCTGAATATGTTCTGATAGTTTTGCTATATAGCAAAACTGTTACTTTTTATAATGTAGCAGTTAGCCAGTCATTCAGATAACTTCCTATGCTCATCTTGTAATCAGTGAGTGAGTGACAAGACCAACAAATACCAAAATTTAACCAACCAATCAAAAAGCACTACTTTAGAATTCTTTTTCACTAGTGATTTACTAAGCATTCTAAGATCCGAATTCGAGTTATGCGTGCCATTTCACAGAAGTAAATGGTGTCAGAGGTGGGAAGAGGGGTGGTTGTGGGCTTATAGAAATATCGATTTGTCCTGAGACCTGACTTAAGACCCATGAATATTCCTCAGAGAATCAAAACCATTAAAGAAGAGACGCTCCAGGGAGATAGTTACACCTTTTAAACAAATAGACTAGTGAGAATTCTGTTCACTGGTATTATCGAAGACTGTGTTGGAAGATAAGATGCTCGTAATGAATTTCAGAAATAATGTTTACCTCTGATCAATACAGAAGATGTGATTACTTCTTTAGATTAGTGAACAGCTAGCTGTCCACACTGCACTGCATGAGATCCAATATTCTAGTACATGTGGTACAGACTTGGGAATTCACTCTATGCAAACAAGGCAGATATCCAGACAATGATCGTAGAATTAAGGTTTCAGCGATGAAAGTAATTAAAAGTCATTATTAAGGCCTGAAGGTGTATCCAGTTTACTGTGCCTCTTATACAAACAAGCTTTCACTTTGACTGATCCCACCCTGTACAAGTTCTTGTTAAGAGTGTATCTCATCATGAGTCAATGTACGTCATCATATAAAAGGTTCTATACATTATAACTCAAGAATTGGATTGAAATCGTAGAACACTGCTAATCTAGTGATGACTGTTATCAGGGAAACTGTGTGTTCTAAGGGAAGTGTGTGCGAGTGGTTCTTACTTCTCGGTTGTCCACTGTATAGAAGGCGGTTTCCTCTTGGGGTCCATGAAACAGAAGGATCATTAGTGCTGCTTGACAGAGGTGGCCAACGAGCAACTGCCTGAGACCGGTCATAATCGGTCTGATTGAGGTTGATTTCAGTAGTTGAGTTCGTATCAGGTTCTTACTAGCGAACAAAAGATAGCTTCAGGGTAAGTTGGGATGTACCATTTTCGTGGTCGACCCTTCCTAACCTCAGTCCCTAGAGTGGAGTAACAGAGTAACTGTCGTGCTGGTCATCTGAGGGAAACACTTTACTGCTGTTACATCCTTGTTCGTCAGTTGTACGACTTCAACCACAGACCCTTGACATTGAGAAAAGGAATTACATAATGATAGTAAGTGTTTTTAGTTTAACTATCACCCAAACGACATTTCCGGTGTGGTCAAACTTTTCTGGACATTAATTGTTTTGAGTGTAGTTCGTTGGGTCAATGAAATACAGAAGCCCGCCTAATACGTCGAGGTATCAGATATCAGTCACAATGAATATTATCGATCTTCTTTATTTCAGTATATGGGTTATTTTCATTGGAGGAAAAATTCACAGGCAGTGGCACACTTTCCTTATGGTGAGTAGAGTGACAATTCAATTTGAAGAATAGATTGAAATGACTATTGACGAATGAGTTGACCCCAATGAATTCTGATGCGAATAGCACCATTTCCATGTTGTTATATGCAATTAGATGGAAGTCATTCAGCGGAACGAAGTGACGGTCGATGAGCTGTATCTAGATGTAATCATTGTAATATTGACAACATTCACCAGAACTTATGAAGTATTTACTAACTTCACAAAAATCATTCAAATTCTACAACTCGACAGGACAATAGGCTTCTCAATTTTTGTACATCCTAAATAAGTGTTCCACTGGACAGATAAGGAGCCAGCAGTAATAAACGACTGAATATCATGGTTGGGATTTGTGTGTGTCTTGTAGTAACTATTAAACAGGTCGTGAACACTAACTAGACTTCCATCCATTCAGGCATTGAGTCTGAATCCCATTCCATCTACTTCCGCCTGAGTAAATATCGTCATCTGTAACGCACAATGAATGTGACTTACGGCTTGATACAAGAGAAACCTGTACTGGGTGAGTGAGTTCAATTCTGAGTCACAAATTCGACTGAGTATAAACAGTAGAAGTAGATAAGTGGGAATTTTAAATCACAATATATACTAGTCATCATAGTGTATTCATTGTAAGGAAGCGTATTTCAATCAACGTGTAAGTACGGGGGCACAAAGAAAGGTCTCTATCAGATGTCAAATGAATCAGGGATTAATAGAGAAAATATACTAACTTATTAGTAGTAAAGCATTTGATATTCGTGGAGACAATTCCGTAAGTTCACTTCATCATATTGACGCTTGAGCGGAAGATTTCACCGAGATGAAGGATAACCAAATCTTCGAAATTCAATCACCTACCTGAGAGAACACAACCACATTAGAATCATCCATCCGAGTTGCATATCTTCTTTATGACAGTCCCTCAGTGTCGTGTTACTACTACTATACGGACTACACTATACACCTGATGAATAAGGAATTAGGATTAAAAATCTACATGTAAAATTATCTGGTGGGCTAACTAGACAAATGTGTTCACAGTTCAATACGTAGATAAATGAAAGTGATACTTACTATTTCGCGTGTTTTTTCGAATACCTAATTGACACCCAGTCGACAATTTACCAGTAATTTGAATCTACGACATAGATTGTGTCGCATTTCAAAATACAACTTAGTAATTGAGATACGAAACGCACTATTGTTTCGATAACACTTTTGTGCGTTAAAGTTGTAGTCACAAAATCTAACTATATTTCACTTTGTTGAATCTATCGTCATCGTATCACTTAAACCCCTCTCCCCTCACCCCCAACCTGTTTATGCAAAAACAAACCTAATAAATATTATCTCATCCATTCCGTAATTGTTTATTCTGTCTCCTACATTGTTTTTTAAATTATCGTTTTGACACACTGATCACAACTCACCTACATGATTTCCATTAACTCCTAAACGCTTTCTTGTATGTTGTTACGTATTCTACCCACCTTGTTTGTTGCTGACTAGCTAGTTAGTTAGTGTTTTGCTATAAGCTACTTACGACAATTTCACCCTAAAAATAATCAGTGAACTTTGACCTGATTTAGTCTTCTATAGTTTGGTTTGTAAGGGTTATTTATGTTTTTACGAGTTGATCACGGATTGATATCAGTTAGAGAACCATTGAAAACCAGGGAGTACTGGACAGATGCTGTTTCATCCTAGTTTGGGAATCATCGCCAGTACGCTCCCACTGGGATTCGAACCCAGGACCTTCCGGTTACAAGGCAAGCTCGTATACCAGAATTCACGAGCCATTGAATCGGGTTCCAGTGGCTGAATGGTATAAGAGCTTGCCTTGTAACCGGAAGGTCTTGCGTTCGAATCCCAGTGGGTGCGTACTGGCGATGATTCCCAAACTAGGATGAAACAGCAGCTGATTTAGTCTGTTAAGACAAATGTAATATACTACATGTACGCATGTGTGACCAGACTGTCCAAAATCTGTTACAAAAAAAATTACACATTGTTATGTACTCGTCGAGTAGTTTGTAGTCCTGACGCGGAAAGAGGAAAATCAGAAGTTCACCACGTTCACGATGATACTTCCAAATAAGGAAAATAATGACTGTCACACATATGTGAGAGTGAAGGGTACTTAAATGTACGAAATGTGTGAACAAGTGTGTCTATAAAAGTGTACAATGCAAAAGTATATATGAAAATGACTAATACAGATGAACCAATAAACAGACAGTCTTACCATGATTGGTTGTAATGTCATGTGACAACAAGGTCATACCTTGTTTATTTAGTTAATGGACAGACAAAAGCATATTGTCAGTTATAATGGAATATCGATCAATATACACATAGCAAAATATAACAGACTGTCAAAAACAAAACACACATCATGGGACTACATATCACACATGTCAGATAATTACGTCTTCTAACTTGTGTTTTTCTTTCGAAATTCACAACCCTAAAGATATGACTCATTTTTCATGGGCTTTCTCCACGCATACCACACTCAGATGATGATGGAACAGTAAGATAACAACACAGCTGGTAAATTGAAACCCGCAATGAAGAGAGTTCATCGTCAAATAGGGAAAATGTGCTTTTGCATATACGTATATATCTACCTACAGACTGACTTTCAACATAGAACTTTGCAAAGAAGTGCAGTTGTTCAAGTTGCTACACTCGAAGTAGCACAGAAGCATGCAGAAAAGGCAAAACAGAAATTCAAATTCGAAGCAGAAATGTGTCGGCGAGACAACACTAACATCCTAAATAAAAAGAATATAAAGGATATGAGAGATGATTACTTCTTCGCCACTGAGCAATTCCACCAGCAATCTCCAGGCTTTGCTGCTCAGGATACTGAGGACTCGAACGAGACGCCTAACTCTTTTTTAAACTAATCCTATTTCCAGCTAATACTGCTCGTCGAAGAGGGTGGTGTTTCGTCATGCGAAACACGTACGTGGTTTATCCATACCATCAAGTTTGAAATTTACATTCATGGTACACCTTAATAACAATTACTTTAGGACTTCCATTGGGATGGCAGCGTTTATCGACTGGTTATACACTTGTTCACATATGTAGTTAATTGTTTCTACTAGAGGTACATTTGTGAATAAAGATGTAATGTCCAGAGATATCAGGTTTTTGTCCTTGATATTAATATCTTTGGGTTTTGTCTACGAATTCAAATACATCTTTGACGCTATTTTTCACTATCTTCTCATGCAAAGGTTTGAGAATATTTACTAACCATCTAGCTAGAGCATGGTAGGGCGAATTTTGCATATCAAGTATTGGTCTTAATTGTACGCTCGATTTATGCACTTTAGGAAGGCCATACAATCTCGGTGGGTAAGTGTACGTTGGCCTGATCTCTTCATATAAACTTCCGGAAAATATCTACTCCTCCCTTAGTTTCTTCCAACGTCTGGTTAATTTGTTCTCTGTTTCGTTATTGAAATCTCTCTTCTCCTATTTTCTTTGAAACTTCTGTGTGTGTGTGTGTGTGTGTCTGTATGTTCAGTATTAGACCATCTGGTCACCATCAGTCGCGTGTCAAATAAATTACCAAAGACATCTTGGGACCGAATATAATAGTAATAATAATCTATTTCATTCCAGAAACAGTATTCATAATACACAATGGAATTCTCAGCATTTGTCACATTATTGCATCTGATTTACTCAAAATATAAATAAAATAAAAAATTAAAACAAAATTAACCAGAGGAATTTGTCCACATTTACGATACAAAGTCAAAAATATTCGAAGTACAAAATGAGAATAATAAATATAATAATAACGGTGAGTTTGTTTCAAACAGTATTGTTGATTCAGTTTGGAAATTTCAGCATGTTATAGATTATTGAATCTAATGTTCTGTTGATATAGCAGCATGGTGAGGGGAAATACAAAATTAACAGTTATAACACAGCTTAAATGATGTTCACACTTATGAAAAAATAAACAAATAAAAACAAAAAGTTGAGAGGATTATAAATATAAGAAGTACAATCACAATAAATGTTGATGTTGTAAGGGTGGAGGAAATGTTTTATTTAGTGGTGCAAAGAAGGTTAGTTAGTTCATGCCTGACACTATTTTCATCACATAAAGTATGTGCCAAATGTGGTATAGTGGAATTTTCATGTTTAGACGTACATGCATACAGTCTTCTGAAAAGACTTCTTGTTTTACCTGAGGAGACCCAGGGTTGGAGCTGGGAGTGCTGGTGTGGATGCTCACAGTCTGACAAAATTCCTTTAGGAAATTTGTTGCATGAAATCAACTGCCTATCAGTGACAATGTCAAAGATATGGCCCAATGGGGGTACCACAAGCCTTACTGACAGTCTTCAGTCTTTTTTAAGCAACCCAGGAAAGAATAAGGGTGAACAGTAAAGAAGAATAGGTAAGATACGCGAGTTGATAAACGGTAAGAGGAGGGGTTGGGTTATGCCTGAGTGCCTTAACTTCTTAATGTAAAAAGTCAGACGAGATATTCTTTTAGAAATCGCAATGACATGGGAAGACCAAGATAGGTCAGAAGAAAGATTTAATCCAAGATACTTAACTTCAGACCTGATTTCTATATTACCATCATCGATTTTGCAACTGTCATATGAATTAACAGCTTCAATTAACTTTTTTTACACCGGAAACTGAAATTAACAGTCCGACATTTGGAAGGATTTAGTTTAAGACTATTAAACGAAGACCATTTGTTAACTCCTGATATAAAGCTGTTCATCCTTGTACAGTCTAGCTGGGAGTTAACAGACACTGAAATAGTTAGATCGTCGGCATACTTAAAAAACTTCATTTCATCTGAGTGAGGTAAGTCATGCAAGAAGAAAGAAAACAGAAAAGGAGAAAGGACAGAGGCTCGAGAGACACCAGCCTCAGTAAGCAATGAAGTGGACGACTTCCCCTGACATGCAGTGTACTGCTTACCTCCTGAGAAGTAAGAATACAGCCATTTGACACTCCAACAGTCAGTTTGAGTTTCAGCAAGCTTGTTTATCAAAATATCCCTAGGTACTAATTCGAAGACAGATGTGTAATCTAGGAAAGTGGAGCGAACAAATTTAGCCCCTTTGTCTAAACCGGAGACAATGTCACGATGCAAGACTGCAGCTGCATCTAAAGTACTTCCACTATGTTTGTAGGCGAATCGTAAGTGAAGATTGAAGATTAAGTATGAGTAGATTTTCCATAGTTTTTAGAAAAGGAGAGGTAACACCAATAGGTCTAAATTTAAAACATGTTCCAGTAGATGACTTAAGGTATAGGCACGGCTGGCACGCTATTTCTGGAAAAAGATTTATTAAGTATGTCCATGAGAGGATAACACGGGATATCTCCACATTTTTTTAAGAACAAGGCTAGGCAAACCATCTGGGCCTAGGCTACAAGAAGGGTTCAGTGACTGGAGACATTTTAGAACGTCATTTGTATTGAAACCAGGGTTTTTTTATTACAGCTTGATTCCACACCGTATTTTCGGTACAAGTATGGAATTTTCAACATGTGATATCGGTAACCCAAATTTTGCAGGCCGACCATAGATATAAGGTGTTCGTCGGTAGGGAATAGAACCTCGAACCATGTTCATGGTCTGCGAGAGTCCTAACCACTGGGCCACCGACGCACACTTGTAACACTAGGAAGTTTGGCATTTGTTTAGTGTACACACATCAAAGGAATAGGGAATACTATTCATCTGCTTACCACCAGTAATTTCTTCGGAAAGTTTCTATATATTAGAGGCATTTTTACAGGATATAAACTTCTGGTTATAAAGTGAATTCAATCTGTGCATTTCAGACTTGATTAGGATGTTAATTCTTTTCAAACCAATGTCATCCTTCATTTTATATAACTTTTCTTTTTACCTGCAAAGCTTTTTAAGTTAGAGATAGTGTCATCAAGAGAGTCTTCATTAAACAAGTCCCACCTTGTTTGTTTGAGCATGCTCCTAAGATTCTGAACATTCTTCTTACACTAACTTCCATGTACAGTTTTCTTAGACAGGTTCTCTTGTGTAACTTTCCATATATTTTGGGTAAAACCCATACAATACAGTGATCGGAGTTAAACAATGGGGCTCTTTTACGAGCTTCGTGTATTCCACAGTCACTTAAAAATACAAGATGAAGACCCAGTAGGGTGGGATTTTCATGACCTAGCACTGTAAGAAAACTGCAATCACAAGAATTAAAATCACCTGTCACTATGGATAATGAGTTTCCAAAAAAGGAGGTAGTGAAAATAGTGAATTCATCAGCAAACATAGATAGTTCTGAAGTATTACAACAAGGTGTGACGTAAATGTTCGTGACAAAAATGAAGTTGTACTTAGATAAGCGTTTAGGTTGACATTTAACAGTCATACAGTCAATGTTATCATTTGAGAATTTAAAGCAGACGTTGTTGGAAACAGACCACTGAGAATTGATAAAAATAGCAACACCACCACGTCGCTTCTTCCTTGAACTGTTTCGGTCTTGCCTGTACATATTGAAACCATTCAGTGAGATTAAAATGTCATCATATGAATCGTGGAGCCAAGTTTCTTGAAGCTTGATTACACCTGTATTACGACAAACATTTAAACATAATAGAGCATCCAAGTAATTAATCTTGTTCGATAATGACCTGAAATTTGTTCTCATAATCACAGGAACAGTCATCAGGATCGGTGTCACCCACCATGATGCTTTTTCTTAAGCTTATTATAAACTCGTAAATCATCAGGTTGAAAATATTTTAAATAATCGCTAGAGTAAATAATATGATCTGGACACATAGCTGAATAATTAAAACAAAATAAATCCAAGTAATCAGATGCAATATAAGTGACGGAAAATTTTTGGTAACCCAAGGTTTAAGCAGTAAAGGCCATTGCAATTCTTTTAAAACAATCGAAGCTCTGTGTGCCAAAGAAACAAGTTCGGCCACCACTGCTACCCTGGCCTGATATGACATCTATAAATTGATTCATTCTATATTACTGACCCTAATTTATCTGATATACAATCTAGTGTTATATTTATGCATATATCGCGCACATATATTTCAAACTCTAGTCTGTTGAAGACATTAATGTTGTCAATAATAATCATTATTTGACTACTATTGGTATTTACTTGTAGAACCTGATGAAGAAATCAGTGAAAAGAATATTCCATTTTTACCGATCAGTATTTTGTAATCTATGATGGACATCGTTAGTCAGTCGAAATAATTATTTTACAAAAATTTGTTTACTACTAAAAAGTAGTTAATAAATTTTTGTTCAAATAAAATATCATTGGATGAATGACAGTTTCTTAAGCACAACCAATCAGATTCTTCTAAAAATCGAACCATATGTTCAAACAGTACATGAAATTAAGTGAATTAATGTGAGGGTCATTTTGTGTGGGATTAGTCATCATACATTTTTATAGTTATTTATTAACCTATCATTTAAACAAGTCATTAAGAAGACCAATATCACGAGATAAATGTTATTTCGTTGTTTTTTTTATACGATCGCTTTACAACTAACAAGCTTCGAAGTGATCAGATAAAATTGCTTAGTTACACAAAACAAAAGTACATACTAATAACAAATCATATTTTAGTAGGTCAAGTAGTCCATGGTAGACAAGGCTTGAAGTCAGTTTATCTAGTGTAGACATAGTTTGGGACCTACGTGATTATTAGAAGGTTGGAGGCAACTGGCAGGAAGCCTTGCCTCACCTAGGTTTCATGCTAGTCGGCACTAGCCACTGAATAGTGTCCAATCAAAGTATGCAATACAGACTTACAGGTCAATTGCGAGCCAGCCCGAATAGCTCAGTGGTAACGTCTCTGACTGCAGTACTCACTGGGTGACGTGGGTTCGAATATCAGAAGGGATATGAGTTCCTTCAAGGTTGCAGATACACCTTGCTGATGAGTGCCAACTAGCACGAAACCTAGGTTCAAGGCTTCCTGACAATTGCTTCGAACCATCTAATACCAACAATTCACAGTGCACCGTGATGGTGAGCCACCTAGTTTGGTGTTCACATTTCAAGCTTGACTGATAGAATTCAGTATGCACCGAAGATAGGACTAGACACATTACACTACTTACTGACTAGTTTCCAATCAAAAATATGTATGTGATTAATCTGAAATGATCCCATTACCTTTAATAATCTTGAATTAGGGACATGTTCTTTCCTACGATACTAGAACATTCTGTTTATTCTAACCAAATATGTTTCACCACAATTGCAGGTGAACTTATAAGGTAAAATCTGAAGTAGAGTCCACAGAATTCCATCCCTTAATCGTAGTCAGAGGAAGTGAAAATGTTTGAGATGTAAGAAAAAGCAATTCGCATAGAATGTCCACTTGATAGATTGCTGAATCCTGAATGATTTTATCACGCTCGAATGGTGGTAGTTTAATAAAGATATCTATTTTGGTGTGGAAGCTGTCTTTTCAAGGTGCATCCTCTCTTTACCATGACATACAAATGCATCTTTTCGCATAAAATTGAATGTATGCCATGTAAATCATACATTAATGTATCGTTGGTGTAAATTTTAGAGGCCCTTGAAAATAGTCATTTCACTAAGGTACATTTATACTGGATAGGAAGAAAACTGCTGAAATGAAAAGATATTGTTCCCCCCCCCCCATGTCTGTTAGAGATATATTGATCGTTATTGTCACCAATAATAAGTGTATCATGCACATAACATCTATTCACCACAACTATGAAATAATGTCATATCGTGATAGCTGTCTTCTTAATGTTTTATATCAGTTATGCAAGGTGAACTTGTGGAGGCCAAAAAATATCAAACTATACGTTCACTGTAAAATAGTAAAAATAATGAATTCACTTCACATTATGGTTATTACTTGAGACTGAATAAGGACACAACCTGGTTCAGCCCGCAGTACGGACGACACAACTCCCCTCTCCAGCTTCTTGCTTTCCACTATTGCCAATGATCTATGGCTCGTACCGTACATCCGTACATCAATATTCAGATCCTTTGCTTCAATCTCATTTTCTTTCCGAAAGTACCCTCAGCCTATCGGCATACTCTTACGTGGAGTGAGCAATTGCATACCAGAAAAAAGACTACTTCATCACTACAATTCTGTACATCCTTACTTGTGTATTTTAGGACAATTATAACTCACCAAATAACTGTATTTTATGTGTATATTAATTTGTATGGACTGAATTCCTCTCTACATACAAACATACATGCATACATACATACATAAAAGCATACATATATACATACATACATGTATGTTTGTATTTTTGTTTTGTGCTTTTTATTCGTGTATAAACGAGCTTAGCCATTTAGTCCACAATAAACTAACTGTTTCAATTAACCTGTCATTGTAAAATGATCAAAATATACATACATGCCTGTCCTGCTTGCTGTATGAATGATAGTTATGACAAGTATTCAAGGTTTGGAAAATGACGAAGCACCTATAATTGGGGTTTTTTCAACCAGACTCCTTCTAATATTTATTAGCTTTGAAATATATTTAAAACAGGTTAAGGAATATTACTATTCAAAATTAGAATAATTATTATTATTTCCTTTAATTCCTAGAGGAACATAGGGCTTCAGCCGCGCGTCTCCATTGCTTTCGGTTCTCTGCCAACGTTTTCACCCCTCTCCAAGTCTCCCCACATGCTTTCATATCCTCTTCACATCACCTCTTCCAAGTCACCCTTGCACTGACGACCAACTCGCCGCTTCCCTTTCGGGTTCCACTCGAGCAACGGCTTGTCTAGTGATGTCACTTGATGGTCTCCTCAGCGTATGGCCAGCCAATCAACCTCCATTTCTTCCTGCCTATTTGTTTCACAATCGGTTCCTGGTTGGTTCGCTCCCAGAGATCCCTGTCGCTGATCTTTTCTGGCTGGCCATCTGATCTTGAGCGAAGTATTGAGCGAAGGCAGCTGCTGCTGAAGGTCTGTAGTTTGTTTGAGACGCTCTTTATGGCGCGCCAAGTCTCTGATCCATATAGTAAATAGCAATAACTTCACATTGGAGTTGAAAATCCGGATCTTATTTTTGATGTTGAGTGCTGTTGACCTCCACACAGACTTAAGAGTAATCAAAGCTTGTCTTGTTTTTCCGATTCTGGCTTTGATATCCTCGTCATTTCCGCCTGTAATTGAAACCATGCTTCCCAGGTCGGTTGGTGAAGGAGTTTGTTTCTTTCAGGTTCTTCCCATTTATGCTGTCTGATTGTTGTCTGTTGTTGCTAGAATAATTAGGAGGAACAAATGCAGTTTGAATAAATTCTCCTTCAAGTTCCGCAATTATAAATCCGTTAATTCAAGCCTACAATAGAGTCAGTAAAGATAAATTAAAATTATATCAGAAAGTATATATTATGGAGTAAGTACAAGATGGAGTAATAGTCACTTAGTTTTAATTATCATTTAAAATATGTATGGTCAGTAAGAACATGAGATAAAATGAAATAATTCAATGATGTGTGTTTACGTGTATATATGCTTAACTAGAGCAGAGGGAGGACAGCGGTGTGCGTTGGTAGTACAGCGGTCAGGATGCTCGCCGACCATGCCCCATGTGGTCCATGGTTCGATCCCCGGCTACAGACGCACTCCTTTACCTCGCTAAACCAGCAATAAGACTAGTAAAGAGGGAAGGTTGGGCATGTGGCTGGCTAACAACCCTATCCTATAAAAATAAATACCACTGCTACAGAAACTTCAATCCTCTATCTTGAAACCCTTTGTTCCACTAGGAACGTGAAGGAATAAGAAAGACAAGCAGAGGTGAGTGTAGTCGGTAGTGTGAGAAGCAGTGCAAATACTACAGAGAGAAATAAACCAACAAATGGGATTGGCTAAACTCAAGTTCAACAATCAGAAGTAACAATAATAACGATCGTATGATGTAAACATAAAAGTACTAAAACTGAACAATTATCAGGTAATAAAGAATTAATTAAGGCATAGTGAAAAGGATTGTGTAAATACAATAACAAATTTGGAAAACATTACGTAAACTTAGGATATTTTTTTTAATTTTTGATTACAGCTTGATTCCACACTGTATTTTTGGTACAAGTATGGAATTTTCAGCATGTGATATCGGTAGCCCAAATTTTGCAGGCCGACTATAGATATCAGGTGTGCGTCGGCAGAGGGTCGAACCTCGGACCATGTGTATGGTCGGCGAGAGTCCTAACCACTGTGCCACTCATAGACATAATAACAAGAAAGATGATGAGGTCATAAAAGGTCTAAAATAAACGTGTGTTAATCAAAGGGGGGGGGGAATGGGACAGGGATATCAAGTGTTAAGTATCAATGTTTATGAAAGATCTGTTGACCTTATTTTAGGTCAAAGTAAACAAAATGGCTAGACATACTTCTTCTGTATACAGAGGAGACCAGGTCTCCTAGTAATGATAGAAAACGTAGTCAAGCTCCTGTGCATAGATTACCGGGGACACATTAGATCATCGAGAAGGACTGGTCTGATTTCATTCAATATCTAGTACCAAGTAAGCTGATGCAGCACTATTTACGCATTGGGTTTCCTCTCCACACTCAATCATACAGGTTTATGGAGAAAGCTGCTTATGCATGACCCATGTAAATTCCTCTACAAGAGTAGTTGAACCCATAGGTTCACACTGATGAGATCATCATTACTAACTTACTCTTGATTTGCTGTGCGATCACTGGATTAGTTGAGAATCTAAGAATCACTTTGACTGATGGGAGTATTGTCTCGATAGACCTATACATCTTACACTTTAGATTGTCTGAAATAGAAGAATTGATGACGAATTTTTCAATGATTTCTCTTTTTACCAGTTTTCCTACATCTTACTCACTAGCTGTTGTAAACCAGGAAGTTGAAAATAATCAAGGATGGTTGGTTGAATGTTTATTTTCAATGGAAGACTTTGTTAATCCCTTGAAACTGTCTGTCTGTCTGGATTCAACATAGAACTTGGCACCCAAGTGCAGCAGTTCGAGTTGCCACGTTCCAAATAGCACACAGAGGTAGACAAGAAGATGAGTGGAGAGAATTAATAGAGTTTGACAAATATAAGAGTGAAACAGAATGGGTAATGGTAGAAAGGAATATGAAAGATTACAGAGATTGAATACATCTGCGCCATTGACAACGATTTTGAGCCATGTCACCTATTGTCTCCAGCCATTGATTCCTAGAGTCCCGAGGGCCCCAACCCGGGAGTCTGCATCTCCCTACCTGACTCAGTTTAACTGTCAAGGATTTCATGGATTGATGCCATGTTTTTGTTTGGCCACCACTGGCTCTTTTCCAACCTGAACCTATATCAGCTAACAATGCCCGTCGGGGGAGGCGGTGGTTAGGCATGCGCACCACGTGACCTAGCCATCTTAGTCTATGTAACTTTATAACCTCGTCGATTGATTTTCCCTCTTTGCCCAACACTCTACGCCTAACGTCAACATTACTTACCTTATTAAACCACCTAACGTGAGACAGAGATCGCAGACATCTATGATCGAAAGCAGTCAACATTTTCATGTCTTCAACGCGTATTGGCCATGTTTCAGAGCCATAGAGAAGGACGGAGCGAACTGATGAGCAGTACACACGTCCCTTGGTTGATAACCGGATGTCACGCCTACGCCAGAGATGGTGTAAGTCAGCGAAAGCAGCTCGAGCTTTTCGGATCCGTGCTGAGAAAACATCGCCAATCAGTCCGTTGGTGCTGATACAACTTCCCAAGTAGGTGAAGTGGTCAACATGTTCTATCACTTCACTCCCTATCACTAAGTTAGGGGTTGACGTGGTCCAGTCCTGTAGCAGCATCTTACATTTTGCAGGGGCGAATCGCATGCCAAACATACGAAGATTGCTGCTCAAGGTGTTCAGAAGACTCTGCATTTTGTCAAAATCCTCCCCTAACAGGACTATGTCATCTGCATATTCTAAGTCCATTAGATTATTCCCTGGTAACAAGTCGATTCCTAAGTCACTACGTTCAGTTAAGGATACTTCCATTAGCATATCTATGATGAAGTTAAACAGAAATGGGGAAAGTGGACATCCCTGTCGGACACCACTGGTTGTTACTAATTCAGATGACAATTCCCCATAAGCCCTTACACGACTACGTGAGTTTGAATAGAGTGCCTTGATTAGTGCAATGTGTCTCATCCTCTTCATCAGTTTCTACAGTTATATATACATACATAATTGTGAATGAATTAGTGTTGTTGACATCACTAGTGTTTAAATTCATGATATTAGACCACCTTGTCTAAACAGGCTACAAAGGCAGCTAACATCGAAGAATCCTTCTCCATTATCTACTGGGTACCAAATAAATTGCCAAAAACATCCAGGTGTCGCATACTCTAGACAGCAGAGGCTATCGCAATCCGCCTTAAACAACCAGTGCTCTTAATGCATAGGAAGCAAGTCCAGCCACTAATACCATGGTGAGAACCGTCTGCAAGCCAAAATTGAAGGCAACAATTTGCGTCAATGTTCACGCCTGAATCAGGGTGATGGGAAAAACAATAACAGAACACTTAACCTTGGAAAAAATCACCAGCCAATTGCAGCGGTGGTAAAGTGTGGAAATATGATTCACAGATATATGCCTTGATTTTTACAGAAACGGTCACAAAGAGATCACAGAATAAGCTTCAGCAAGAAAACAACCAAACTGAAGAGATTTCTTTTCTGCTAACAATAACGCTAATAATAATACACAGAAAAATCGATAAATACCTCTTGATTTTCTCAATAAACGATCTGTTGACATAATGATAACATTGTATAGGTGTAAAACTTGGGCACCGTAGTAGTAAGTAATTCCACATTAGTTTGTTTATTAGATGGATATACCACATAGTGAAAAAGTATTATTCACTGGATGACAAGATTTCGAACAAAATTTATTGCGGTTCATAATCATACCATCAATTATAATCACACGACTTCGAAACTTGAGTTTTATAGTTTTCTTTGTCCTCTCATATTTGTCTTCTTTGGGGTAGTAGAATTTTCCAGATATCTGGGTGGACAGGTGTTGAATCATTCCTGTTACACATACTCTCTTCAATTGATTTGATAAACAAAGCTTCTGTTATCAATCTCTCCCTCCACCCTGCTGTCACATTATATTTTACAACTGTCATCCTATCCCATCCAGCCTATTGTATGGTTGTGTGTAATTGCATGTAGTGAGCGGTATAGCTGAACTAACTATTCTTTAGATTTATTATATTATTTGGGTCAACCAATCTAGGTTTTGTAAGGTCTTCATACTCGGCTAGTCTAACTCACTGCCCCTGTTCTACTACTTTGACCTATTTATTTGACCTGACAATCATTGCATGCAGGATATTAGATAAACTAAATTGTCCTGTTTTAAAGGCTCCACAGGATTGATCCTATAACCGACAAAGCATGTTTCTAATTGAGTTTGTGGTTGGTTTGAATGTCAGCCACTTTTATTCCTTCCTTGTTAAGAATTCTGTGTAAGGTGGTTTCCGAGGTTCCTTTCTTGTATGGAATTACTACTGATGATTTAGATTCCATTTTGTTGGTGTCGTCATTAATATTATTATTATCATCACCACTATGGGATGCGTCGGTGGCACAGTGGTTAGGACTCTCGACGACCATCTAAATGGTCCGGGGTTCGAGCCCGCACCGACGCATACCTGATATCTATGGTCGGCCTGCAAAATTTGGGCTACCGATATCCATGCTGAAAATTCCATACTTGTACCGAAAATACAGTGTGGGGTCAAGCTGTAATCAAAGATAAAAAAATAAATAAAAAAATTATTATCATTATTATTGTTATCATTATTTATTTTATTTTTGCATGTCCTTGAATATTTCCTGACTAATTTATCCGGGTAATTATTAAGTTTCAAGGCTTCTTTTATGTGTATCATTTCCTGTCTTAGATTTTCCTTGGTACTGCTTAGTTTTTGTGCTCTGTCACTTAAACACTTCACCAATCCTATTTTCACTGACATAGGATGGGATGATCGGAAATCTAAATATCTGTTTGAATGTGTGGCTTTTCTGTAAACACTAGTGTTTAACTTCCCATCTTCTTTCCTTTTTACGTTGCAATCTAACATAGGAAGTTCCCTTTCCTGACTTTCCAGTTCATAGGTGAATTGAACTGCCTATACCTTCGAGTTGATGTGCTCGAAAAATCTATCTATATCTTGTGTCCTAAGTACAGTGAATGTGTCATCTATATACCTCCACCATACTTTTGGGATGGGGGTGAACGTTTCAATCGCTATATTTCCCCACCTATCCATGAATATAACTGCCACAACCGAGAATATTGGTGACCCCATGGCAACCTCCTCAGTTTGCTTGTATATTTTCCCTTGGAATTTAAATACTGTGGAAGTCGGGCAAAGCTGCACTCCCAGCATTATGTCCTCAAGTGGCACTTTTGTTCTAATTTCGAGTTCTTGGTCACAAATGAGTTCGTTTCTGACTGCTTCTATAACCATATTTAATGTTATACGTGTATATAAACTGACAATGTCAAAACTAACCACTTTTTCTTCATTATCTAATTTTAAGTTATTTAATCTGTGTTTTAGTTCATAAGAATTAGTTAGTCTAGATTTTGAGTGGCTTTTAAGGGGATTTAATACCATGGCTAAATATTTAGATAATTCATAAGTAGGTGAATAATTTTTTACTTTCAGTTAAACTGCTTTGTTTATATCCCACAATGAATATTCATCACTTTCTGTTGTAATTAATCGAAAAAAATCAGACAGTCAATATGGTTGATGCACTTTCGTATGAAAATGTCATTTGAAAAACTTAGTCAAATAAATAAATAATCATCATGCTATTGTATGATTTGACCATCTCTCCCTCTCTCTCTCTATTGAAATACTGGTAATTTATTCTTCCATGTTAAAATGAATTCTTGTTACTGGTTGAGAATAGTCATGGAATTAAATATTTCTATGGCTATTTATCATAGCGATTCCTGATGTTGATTTCTTCCCGAAGGCATATGTTCCGCATTTAGCGGGAGAAGACAAGAAACTTAGAAGACTTAAGAAAAACCACATCATATTTATACATTTTCATCCACATTCATGGATGGCTAGGTTCAGCGGATAATAAACTGTCCTGAATGGTTGTCGATTTTTCAAAGGTTAGACCTTGAGATGAAAAGTTTTCCAATGAGATTATTTCCTGAACACAACGTAAACTAAATCCAGATTTGAGGAATAAACACTTCTACCTCTGCAATCATTGACTTAATATATTGTTTTCAGTTTTGGCTGCTTCCTATCGACCTCCGTCTATATCCTACTGATAAATCGTGTCAGCGGCCCACACCACAGATATGGTTCACCTTATCAGAGTGAATCTTTTGCTCATCTGTGGCATTGGTTGGAGATAGAGCTATATCTTGAATTAGGAAAAGTTAAAATTTATGAGTCATTGAACCAATGGTCGAGTGGTCAATGGATTGACCAAGTGTTATCTGAATATTATCTGTTACCACACAAGAAGACAATATCTTTTTCATACCAGAGGTTTCAAATCCTGTCCCTAGAGTAGCATATCTAACCACTACCGCTCACATTCCTTGGAATGTCATCTGTGGCATATTTAAATACGATTTATAAATAGGAATGGTGAGATTAGGCAATGCTGCCTATAAACACTCCTGTCTAAAGAAAAGAATGCTGCCCAAATATTAAAAAATACAAGTATTTTTGATCTGTTATCCATACGATAATCTTCTAAAGTTGAAGAAAGATGAACAAAAATCGTTTACTACCTTTCACACTATTGTAACAGTTGTATATGTTAAGAAAAATAGCTATAATTATAATTAAAAGTGTGACGTGTGCTACTGACAAGATTTATAAGTAATATATATATATCATTCGCAAAAATTTTCAAGAGTTCGGTTTGTAAGGATTAGATTTGTTTATACGAGTTTGACCACTGAAAACCAGGGAGTATTGGACAGCTGCTTCATTCTAGTTTGGGAATCACCGGCAGTATGTACCCACCACCAAGGTTCGAACCCTGAACTTTCCGGTTACAAGGCAAGCTGGCTCGTATACCCTTGAGCCAATTTGACCCAATTCATTAGCCCATGAATTCCGATGCTCGCTAGTGACTTGCTACAGGATGGAATTTCCTGGAGTTCGAGTGAGAAGTTGTGACCAATGAGGTCCATACAGATATCACGTGTGAAGATGGAGTTCCCACCTTTGACATTGGTCGTACTAAATCACGAATTGGTAGAAGTTAGAATTCATGCACTGATCATTGAATCGGGTCCCAGCAACTGAAATGTATACGAGCTAACCTGTCTTGTAACCGGAAGGTCCTGGTTTTGAATCCCATGTGGTGGGTGCGTACTGCCGATGATTCCCAAGGTTTGCAAAAGTATCGAATATTGGAGAGATTGTTGTAAAAGTGAAATATGCTTATGAAACAACATGAAAAACACGAAAAGAAGACAGAAAAGAACAAAATGCGGAATACAGAAGTAGTACAGTACCGACGATATATCCCTATACATATATATATATATATATATATATATATATATATATATATACTGAGTTGCTGACAGAAAAACCCGTTCATTTCAAATGTATCAGCCGTTATTGGGATTACCAGAGTTCCCATTACTATTCCATACACTTGTTGATATAAAACCCTGTTGAACTCATTATCGCAGGAATTACTGAATTCTTCAGATTTCGGAAAAACAACCCAGATAAATACTGTACATGCGGTGTTGTATATAATTTCAGAAATACATAAGGAGTTATGTGACTAATAAATACACTACAATGAATCAGTTATGAGAAACGAAATGTGGTTCTCACAGGATTTGTATTGATTACTTCTTCAAAGGCATTTTATCTTCTTTTTCATCAACCAGTGGAAAATTTGTCGCAATGGGAATCGACAATGAATACGACAGGTCTGATTGTTACAATGACCTTGAGTACATGTAGGTGTCCACATATTTGTTATTTATCTTTCAAGAGTTACTTTGTAGGTATTTGATCTGATTAAAGTCTGACCACGGATTGATTTCAGTTATATAGAGATTTCGGAAGGCGAGAAACACATTCATCAACCTGAAACCAATCTGGAAATGTTCATCGCTCAGCATCAACAACAAAATTCAGTCAGATTTTCAATTTTTTTTTTTTTTGATTTGATTTACAGCTTGATTCCACACTGTATTTTCGGTACAAGTATGGAATTTTCAGCATGGATATCGGTAGCCCAAATTTTGCAGGCCGACCATAGATATCAGGTGTGCGTCGGCATGGGCTCGAACCCCGGACCATGTGAATGGTCGTCGAGAGTCCTAACCACTGTGCCACCGACGTACAAACGTCAGGTCAGTTCTTCTATGTGGGGATCAGAAACTTGGTGGGCAGGTAACAAAGAATATTTCCAACAGCCTGTTGCAAACCTTTATCAACAACTGTCGTCACTAAAACTATACTGAAGATCAGATGGCGGGGCAGGAAAGAATCACCAACAAGAAACTATGGGAACAAACAAACAAGAACAAACCAATCGCCCAACATATATACAGGAGAATGTGGAGATGGATTGGACACTGGCTGAGGAGGCCGCTGGGTGACATCGCGCGCCAAGCCATTGCTCGAGTGGAACCAGGCCGAAAGGGAAGCGACGAGTGGGAAGTCGGTGAAAGGATGACATAGAGGAGATCGTGTGAAGAGGAGTCGAAAGAGTACGGACTAACATGGATGCAGGTGAAAAGCACAGCAGAAGACAGAAGCAAGTGGAGACGTACAGTTGAAGCCCTATGTTCCACTAGGAGCCCAAGGGAACAATAATAATAATAAAGAACCACTGGAAACAAGGGGTACTGGATAGCTGTTTCACCCTTGATCGGGACTCATCGTCAGTAAGTGCTCACCATCAAGGTTCGAATCCAGGACCCTACAGTAACAAGGAAACTCCTAGACCATTCAGCCACTGGGACCTGACTGAATGGCCCATGAATTCCACTAATTCGTGATTTTGGCGCAACCACCAATCAATGTCATCAGCGAGTATTTGTCGTCACTCCCTGCCGGTTGAAACTCACTGCGTACAACTTCTCATTAAAATTACACGCGAATTCATCCTTTATTCAGTCAAAAGCGAGCCTCAGATTAATTATCAAGTGTTACTTTTATTTCGATTACATTTTTAAGCTATAGGTATCCACAGTACTGAACGGTCTTAAGCTAGAACATAACAAACAGCCAGTTCAACTATCTTTGCTTTTCAATGATTTTTAATATAGTGTCATTTGTTTCCTCAAAAACTCTGCAAATGAATCTCTTCATACACTTCGTTTTCGTAATAAATGTCACCGAACGAAGGAAGACAAAAATTCGAAGTATAAAATGATGTCATTTTGTTTCCCTTACCAATATTTATGCAATCTATCGAAATCTAATCTAAACATGATTGAGCTAGTGGCTTCATCTCTGTAATTCAAGTTTTAGATCCCGAAGAAGTACTTCAGTCGGACAGACAAAGAGATACGAAGCAATCTCTCATTCCATCAACTTTCCGTCATAAAAGCTGCAGATGAAGACAAAGTGTAGAATGACTGACATAGTTAACCAATACCACATATCAACATCCAGGAAACAAAAGATGTCGACCAAACAGCGTAAGATAGGAGTGAAGAATCCATATGGAAATTATGAGATTATAATGTTTAGGCCTGAAAGAGACTGTATTATTGTTATGATGAATAATAATGATTATCTACATAAAATATTGACAGGTCTTAACGATCTAGAGAAATTCTAGGCAGACAAAACTAGAAGAAAAACAACAGTTGCATTTGAAAATAAAGGGAATCAGTTTGTTTAAGTTGATTCTGCATTCCCGTTAATTGATTAAATTGAACCAAAATGCTTGATCCCTGCTGACATGTCAGCTCCTAGTACCGACTTTAAGACGATGTTTGAAGGTTAGCATGTAGTAATTTGGCGAGTGGTCACTATCAATGGAATCAAGGGTGTGTATTTCATTTTATTTGAGACTTGTTAGCTGGATTTACTTGCAATCCTCACTGGATGATGATGTTGCCATTTAGGCAGAAATAGCCTACAGATAACTCATTGGTATTTGAAATAATGAGTGGTGTCTTAGTAGGAACACCATCAAGTACTGCATATTGCCGGTACATCCAAATCATGATTTGTAAATAGGAAGAAGTCAGCATCTTGGATTTCAGTGCAAGTCACTGTCCACCAAATAACTTGAAGTAAATAAACATCTCGAAGAATTCCTAAACAAGAAGCTAACTGACAGTGGAACAAGTGAATAGCTGGATGCCTGTTGCTTATATATACTCTACTCGAAACCCATGAATCTAAACTGCCAGTGGTAAACTCACCATTTCATAAGGTAGGATGATGGAGCGGGGGAAATCAGTCTACTGAATGTCTTTAGTTATCCAACATACAAAATAGTTATGATTTGTTTGGTTTTCTTCTGGTGAGAAAATGACCCCCACAAATGATGTACTACAGCTGAGAGTCGTTAGACTTCGGTCTTCTTTTCCATATGCCCTCATATGACCTCTACCAGGTAGAGGCTATGTCTTCACATGGCGACGATGTTCTTCACAAAAGTGAAAAGTTGAATGCAATTATCTGGAGCTTACAACCAGTATTGTGGACATGCTGGTCTACCCAAGGGAAGTTGATAAACCCTCATTCCAAACCCAATGTGTAAATGAGCATTCAAATCCTAACAGATCAACCATAGGAACGTAACTCTTTGTGCTGCTCCACTGCTTTGTGGATCAAATTTCAAGTCAAAGGCTCGGGGAAGGGTTTTAGCCCCTATCTTCTATTTGATCATCCAGGCAGTATCTCAGTCACCACATAAACTATCAGATTTTGTGTGGCATATTTTTTGGAGGTCATAATGAACCACGGGTTTTGTTTTAGTAAGTAAAATAAATGATGGTAAGAAAATGAGAGCGAAATACAGAAAAACAGCGCGGAAACTGATTATTATCTGTTGTACTATAATTATTTATTTATATTTACCCCATTAATGTGAAAACGTCTCTATATGCCAAATAGTAATGGTAATAATAAAAACAATAATAATAGAAAGGAAAGTATTTCACTCATTCATATGACTATTTTTGTGTTGTTTTTTTTCATCTTGTTATTATTTACAAATGTTTACGTGAAGGTTACATTCAAGTATATTTATGCATAAAACACTTCACATACTATACCACAGTGTACTTCACACATACATAAGAAAAGAAAGATTAAGTATGCGAGATAATAAATGCAATAAGAGTTTAGAAGAACAAGGAAAAAAGAAAGAAAGAAAGTACAAACTACATTTGTCGCCGTAGTTAATGCTTTAGTATTTACAAATATGTTTAAAGATATGATGCTTGAGAAAAAACACAAAAATTCTCTCTTTCTCTCTCTCTCTATCTCTCCCTCTCTCTACATTAGATATATTTTCATCATAAGATTCTGAGAATAATTTTTTGTTTTTAATTTTTAGTTCTCATGAATTTGGTTGATTTTACTGAATTGAATTTTTGATTTTCCCGTCGATTGATTGAACCGAAGTGCTCGGTCTCAGGTTGACATGTCGGCTTCTTGTACAGATGCTTCGACGATGTCCAGGCATTTAGTTAGTATACAATTGGTGGATGGTGGCTAGCAGTGGAATCCAGGTGCAGGTACATCCAGCTGACGAGTCCCAAATAGGACGAAATGCGCATCCTGGATTCCACTGCTAGCCACCATCCACCAATTGTATACTAATTAAATACCCAGACATCGTCGAAGCATCTGCACAAGAACCAACATGTCAACCTGAGACCGAGCACTTCGGTCCAATCAATCGACGGAAAATCAAAAATTCATTCAATAATTAATATGACCCTTGCACAAGAGGGGGTTCTCGTGGCCCAAGTGGTCTAGTGGATAACGCTTTGGCGTTTGAAACTATGGGTACTGGGTTCGAGCCTCGGTGGGAACATCATCAACTGAGAAGCAGGTACATCCAGTGACGAGTCCCAAGTAGGAGAATGCGCATCCTGGATTCCACTGCTAGCCACCATCCACCAATTGGTTGATTTTAATTTACATTTTGAACTATCTCATCAGTTAGAGAACCATTGAAAACTAGCGAGTATTGGACAACTATTTTGCCGTTGCTTTGGTTCTCTTCATACCAGTACCCATCAAGGACCTTTCGGCTCTAAGGTCAATTTGTTGAACATTCAACCAAAGCATGTGTTACGTTTGCCTAGTCATCGCCTTCCTCGACTGACGGGCAATGTTAGCTGACATAGGATGGATGAGACTGGAAAACAGCTAGCGGTGGTCAAACCAAAACATCGCCACAGTTAATGAAATCCACAACAGTTAGTTTAAGCCAACCAAGTAGGGAGGTGTAGACTTCTTGGTTGGGGTCCTCGGGACAATAAAAACCAATGGTTGTAAACAATTTGTTATATGGCTCAAAATCGTTCTCAATGGCTGGTGTAGATACATCCACTCCTTGTGATTTATAACACCCAATGAAACTATATTGTTCTTCGTTACTACTATTCCTGTGTCTCACAGCTCTGTTTACTGTCTCTATTATTCATTTCTTCTACTTTCTTCTGTTGCTTTGTGTGGTATATGGAGTGTGGCGACTTGGACCGCCGCACATATGTGCAGAGTTCTGTGTCGAAAACAGAGAGACAGATATTCAACCAAGAGGATGAAATCCAACTGCCAACCTATGAACTATAACTTGTTTTAATTCACGACATATAGCACAACCGCCAGCCAATGTCTTTGGCGAGTATTTGTCCTTACACGCGACTTTATTATTATTAATATTGTTCCCTTTAGTTCCTAGAGGAGCATAGGACTTCAGACGCACGTCTCCATTGCGTTCGGTTCTCTTCCAACGTTTTCACCTCACTCCACGTCTACCCACATGCTTTCGTCTCCTCTTCAATCACCTCCTCCATGTCACACTCACGCTGACGACCAACTAACTCGCCACTTCCCATTCAGATTTCACTCGAGCGATGACCTGTCTTGTGATGTCACTTAATGTTTTGTTTTCTCATAGTTTGGCCTCCAATCCACCTCCATTTCTTCCTGCTTATTTGTTGCACAATTGGTCCCTACTTGGATGGTTCGCTCCCATAGATCCCTCCCTGTTGTTGATCCCTTCTGGCCGGCCATCTGATCTTGAGCGAAGTATTGAGGGAAGACAGCTGTTGATGAAGATGTGTAGTTCGTTCGAAGTGCTCTTTATGACGCGCCTAGGCTCTGATCCATACACCCGACTTAGTGGAGTCATTTGGTTACAGTTTCTCACTAGAATTCCAGGCAACATCATCCTACTACCAGTCACTGGTGATCATCAGAGTAATTTTTATGCTGTAGCGATTTGATTTATTTTAAGTTTGACCACGAACTGACTACAGTTGAAGAAACAATGAAAACTGATGACCCCCAAACTGGTACGAAACAACTGTCCTGTATTCCCTGCTAGTTTTCAATGGTTCTCTAACCGATATCAATCCGTGATCGAAATTGAAACATATCAAATTCCTACAAAAGAACTCTTGAAAATAGCTACAAGTATTTTGTTAATTTTATGATTTCTCTATTGAATATAATTGTGACTGTACAAAATTTGGAAATGATTCTTCGGAAAAACTGACTGACTGACCAACTGGAGGAGTTTCAGCAGACAAAAGCAGTAGTCCAAGTCTCCACACTGCATGTATCACTCAATGGTGTTGAAAAATGCATTCAAAAGAATTTCAATGGAGGGAAATTTACCGCAGAAAGAAAAGTAACATGGAGAAATATGAGGGTTATACGAAATTATACTGAGTGAATGCGTCTAATCCACTGAGAATGATTTCGAACCACATCAACAATTATCTCCAGACATTGGTTTTTATCATTCCAAGAGCCTCAATAAGGCAGTCTACAGCTCCTTAAATGGCTGAAACTAACTGTAGAGGACTTCACTGATTTATGTCAGATTTCGGTTTGACCACCCCTGGATCTCTTTCCAACTTAATCCTATATCGCCTAACATTACCTGTTGAGGAAGGTATTGCCTCCAGATGAATAACACGTATCTGAACCATCTCAATCAATCTCATTGATTAAATTCTCTTCCTCACCCAAAACTCTTCGTCTAATCTCAATATTACCCGCTATATTACGCCAATTAACTCCAGAGATAGAACGTTACACATCTGTGGTCAAAGATATCTAACCTTTTCACTACTTCCAATGGCTATATTTCACATCCATAAAGGAGAACAGAAAGACTCAATGTGAGGATTCTTCTGTTTACAAAAATAATTTGGACTGAGAACTGCATACAAACGTATGAAGCAAATAAACTTACATCATAGAAAGAGATTTTGTAAAATTCATTCATATAAGGAAAAGGCAGACTTTCATATTTCGCTGCACCTGAACCAAACCATATCAAGATAGCCGTAGACTATGGGTAATATAATTCGAAATAAATGAATTAAATATACATCACTTAGTTTACTGACGTAATAATAATTCGGAAACTGTACTGTAGCTTGCTTATCTATACATCTGTGACATTTTGAACTGTATATTCACTACTTGCCAACTTGTACAATCTGAAGATTCTGGCTAGTCACCACCTAATTATTCTTTATTCCCTAATATTTTCGTCCTCTTTAGCTTCATTACATTCTTTTTCCATAATTCTATGTGTGCTTTTACGGGGTGAGTATACAGGTAATCGATAATACGAATTAACCCCACCTTTCCTCTGAATATACTTGCATAGGTAGAACAACCTGTCTGTCTGTCTGTCCGTTTTCGACATAGAACTTTGCAAAAATGTGCGGAAGTTCAAGTCGCCACACTCCGTGTAGCACGCGAAGCAAGAGAAGAAAGTACAAGAAAAGCATAATAGAAACAGTGAGCAGAGGTGTGAGACAAAGGAGTAATAACGAAGAACAAAACAGTTTCATTGAAGATCATAAGTCACAAGGAGTGGATGCATCTGCGCCACTGAGAACGATTTTGAGCCATGTCACCAATTGTTTCCAACCATTGATTTTTACCGTCCCGAGGACCCCAGCCTGGAAGTCTACACCTTCCTACGTGGCTTAGACTAACTGTTGTGGATTTCATTGACTGGTGCCAAGTTTTTGTTTGACCGCCGCTAGCTTTTTTCCAGCCTGACCCTATATCCGCTAACATTGCTCGTCGAGGGAGGCGATGGCTTGGCATACGTAACACATGTCCTAACCATCTCAGTCTTTGTAACTTCACGACTTCGTCAATTGATTTCCCCTGTTTACCTAGAACTCTACGCCTAACCTCAATGTTGCTCACCTTATTATGCCACTTCACACGGGAATTAGAGCGCAGGCACTTATGATCAAAGACAGCTAGTCTTTTCATGTCTTCCACTCTCAGTGGCCAGGTCTCACAGCGCCATAAAGGAGGACGGAGCGGACTGATGAGCAATACACCCGCCCTTTGGTCGATAGTCGAACATCTCGTCTACGCCAGAGTCGGCGTAAACTGGCAAATGCGAAACGAGCCCCCTGTATTCGTGCTGAGATTTCGTCAGAGATCAACCCGTTGGCACTGGCTGATGGTACTTCCCAAATAAGTGAAGCGGTCAACGTGCTCTACCACTTCACTTCCTATTTTTAAACTAGGCGTCGATGTAGTCCAGTCCTGTAACATCATCTTGCATTTGGCGGGAGCGAATCGCATGCCAAACATTCGTAGATTGCAGCTCAAGGTGTTCAGAAGACTCTGCATTTCGTCAGCGTCCTCGCCTAGAAGGACTATATCGTCTGCATATTCCAAGTCAACGAGATTATTCCCAGGTAGCAAGTCAATCCCTGAATCGCTGAAGTGACTTAGGGTTAAGTCCATTAATACATCTATGATGAAGTTGAATAGAAAATGGGATAATGGGCATCCTTGACGGACACCACTAGTCGTCACCAGTTCAGATGACAGCTCGCCGTAAGCCCTCACCTGGCTGTATGAGTACGAGTAGAGTGCCTTAATCAGTGCAATATATTTTCTCGGAATTCCCTTTACAGCCAAGCATCCCGACCGAAAGCTGCTACCTTGACGTGGTGGTCGGGCTTGAACACCGCAATGACCTAATCAAGCTATGCTGGCTGAGACTTATGTCTCTTGAGGTCCTACCATGCCAGGCAGGTTGTTTGGATAGTGGTTAAACAAAAAGCAGCTACCCAATCCAACATCATGATCAATACAAAATCACAAAATTTCAGGCCGGATCGGCCGTGGCCCGGATTAACAACGACCGCGCTTCCTGCTGCCGTGTCACAGGGCAGGAGTGATAAGTATGCTACTGAGGCACACCAACCAAAAGAGAACGAACAAAAACAGACCGCGTGTGACCGGCCACAAGCAGTTGTTCCCTGGGCTCTGCGTTCACGCAACCAACTTCCACGGTGTGGGCAGCCGGGAAGTAACAATCGCCCTCACAATCCGAAACGCACGCGAAACCTCTCTATTACTCACTCATCTTTGTTTTCATCTTCATCTCTATCATCTTGCCTTCCTTCCACTGATGCAACTCCTCGACTTGATAGCTCTCCACTTCCTCTCCACTCCGCATCCACTAAGAACGATGGAAGCCAAAAAAAACCACCCCCGACAGGTAGAACAATGGAAACCATTGGCAGCTTGAATTTCCTCAGGTAGTTGGTCTTATGTGATTTCGCAGGAATAATGTAAACATTTCAAATGTTACGTTTGACTACTTTAAAGGTGTATCATCGGGTATTTTTGTGCAGCCAGAATATATGCTGTTCCGTTTCCTCTACTATGAGCGGTTACTTTATTCTTCCCATGTTTTTAAATGTGAGAAACCGAACTGTTGCACTTCTGTATTGATAAATCAATTTAGTCTTGTGTTCACTGTTTAAAGACGTACAATAAAGTACAATCTCGACTACTCACTTTCTCATACTTCATAATATTACACGAAGCTGAGACACAAGTAGACAGTATGATGCAAAAAGGCGTATAAAATAGGGATGTAATCATAAATTAGAGAAAATACATTCAGAATTTTGAAAACGACAAATGCTGAATATAAATTTGCACAGATTTCGTTGATTCTGACTATTTCCTAACACTCATGTACACATTGATTTGATGATATTAGATGGTTGGAGGCAATCGGCCACAGGAAGCCTTGGACCTAGGTGTCGTGCTAGTTGGCACTCACAAGTCATCAAAGCGTATCTGCAACCTGGAAGGAACTCTATCCCTTCTGAGATTCTAACCCGCGTCACGCAGTAAATACTGCAGTCAGAGACGTTACTACTGAGCTATTCGAGCTGGCTTGCGATTGACCTCCTGTAGGACTGTAGTGGATACTTTGATTGGACACTATCCGATGACTAATGCTGACGAGTGACAACTAGCACGAAAACTAGGTCCAAGGCTTCTGTGCCTGATTGCCTCCAACCATCTAATATCCTCAAATCAATGTGCATCGTGATGGCGAGCTACCTAGTGACATGGTGGCCACATTGCAAACCTGACTGATAGAATTCAGTCTGTACCAAAGAAAGGACTAGACACGTCACAATAGTTACTAGTGTCCCATCAAAGTATTTATCTACACAGTCAGTAAATTCATGCATTACTGAACTAGTTATATGTATCAGAATCTCCTGACTTAACTTGTTTACATTGATGCTTAAAACAGAATTTGACAGATTGCCGATTGATTTATGAAGACTAAAGGTCTTCACTTCCTATTTTTATGTTTCACTATGATCACTCTAACAGACTGCATACACCTGTGGAGTCTGGAGCAATATAACTGTACAAGTTTTTCTCAGATGTTAAAAATGGGAACATCGTACGTAACTTTTGTCTAAAATGATTCGTTGTAAAATTAACATAACTTTGAAGGACAATCTAAATACAGTGTGCTGCTTTTCACTTCGTCTTCCCACTGGTCCATACTGTCTACTTGCTTCACTACTAACCATGTTATATTCTTTGGATTTTGCAGGAACCTCTCATCTTCATCCGAAATCTATTCTACAACTGGTGCACAGCTTCTACCAGTAGACACGACTCCAGCAGTGACCCCTCCCGTGGATTACATTATTAATTCGTAGCAGCAGACTTTAACTGCATCACCAAGTAACCTCTAATTTATACAACTCGTTACCTTTTTTTATAATATACTGTTACGACATTATTTCATGGATTTAGATTTTTATTCAAATATTTGTTCCATTACCATGCTCGCTATTAATCCCCCTACACACCCTTGACTGTACTAATCGATAAAACGATTGGGAAATTACACAGCTCATTAAAACGGTCATATTTTCTTTCACCTCTTTTATTTTAAAATAAAGTTACTAAATCAACAATTTCTTATAGGGTACTTCTTTAGAAGAAGTAAACAAACCACCTGTTTCGAAATATTGAAACATTGGATTGGTTGTTTTTTTACCCGCTTTTTTCAAACTTGCATCATACACATACATAGTCTATTTTCTTGGTGCGAACCAACGTAATGTAGCAAATGCCAAAGATACATAAGCCCCACTACATGCAGCGAATTGTTCTGGTCTAGTAAATACTGGATAACCAGCTTTATGCGCTACAGATATCGCATAGGCTGCATTATTCACTTTATTCGATGTTAAATATCGATCATCAACAAGACCATTAGTTAGGCTATTCAATACAACAGCGAATAAATTCTTATCTATAATTGCTGAATCATTAAAACTTCTTAATTCAGTTTTATGACCAGCACGATTCAACTGATCATTTGTCCACTTCAATAAATCAACTTCATTAAAATGATTACTAGTTAAATAGGCACGCATTATTTCTAGAAGAAGATTTAAACAACACGCTTCATCAGTTTTTGATAACTTTTCTGCATCAATATGTGCAATTGGTAATGGATAGCCAAGAATCAGACGTATTATATTTGTATTATTCTGTATAAACTGTATAATTTTTCTATTTGGATCAAATTCTGTAATAAATTTCATGCCCAATGTTGAATTTGGTCGTAACACTTCAAATAGATGACGTGACATTAAACCATCTCTCAGATTAACACAAACATGTGTTGAAAATGGTTGTATAGCACATGAATTAACAAAATTACGACATACTAACTCTGGTAATGTTTCATAGGATACTGGTTCATTATTACGACGTGGATTTTTCAACTGACCAGGATAATTTAAAAATAAATAAGCAATAGTAGCTAAGTGTAGACGTCCTCTTGCTTCACGAAAATTAAATGCATCCGTAAAATCTGTTTGACACAAAAACATATCAGCTTCCATTTCACGTAGATTTTGTAGAACACCTTTAGCCCGTGTAATTAAATTATTTTCACCCAATAGAATTTGTTCACTTGGTAGTAAACGTCCTTGAATTGTGATTGGTGCAATAGCAGGTAGCAAATGCGCATAGATAACTCCATCTGATAACTCGGTTTCAATATCATTTAATTGTTTGTCAACATTAATATATTTTAAATGATAATTTACATAACGCATTAATAATTTCTCTGGTGATAAACACTTCAAATCATTCACATCTTCATTAGGCAATTTAAGATTACATAATTCAGGATGTTCATAAATATTAATTTTACGAAAGAAACCACATTTAATAATTTGCCATATAACTTCTAAGATAATACACCGTGATAATTTACTATTATCAGTTAAATCAGAGACAGTGAAATCGCCAACCGGACAACCATTACACTGAGCTGATGTTAAGGCTAAGAGAACATTCTCTGTCATTTGACTTGGATAAAATATTATAGAATTTTTATGCATAGCATTTTCATTAATAGCATTTTCAAATAAAGAGTTAATAAGCTTAATGAGGAGAATACCATATTTTGTTGTTTTGTACAAATCTTCATTGAATGGATCCAATGGTAAATATGGTCGACAATCCACATCATGTTGAAGCTGTTTATTAATAAAACGACAATAGGCCATTTTTTCACCTGATTCATAAATCTTTCCATTTTTAAAAAAGAAAAGAAAAAAGTCAAAGAGATACAGTTAATGAATGTGCGACGACAGTAGACAAGGGACAGGCAAAAGATCGTTTATTCAGAAAATCAACCTTCCTCGCGGGGAAGCAATCTCCTCTGATTGGTTGTTTTCTTGCTGAAGGTTATTCTGTACTGCTAGTGATCGTTTCTTAGAAAGTTAAGCCATATATCTGCGAATCCTATTTGTACACGTTAAGTCCCCTGTGATTGGCTGGTGATTTTCTCAAGGCTAAGCTTCGTTATTGTTTTCTCATAACCATGATTCGGGACGTGAACGTTGACGTAAATTATTGTCTACAATTTTGGCTTGCATATAGCTGTCACCACAAATGAATGAAATGTGTTTTGAGCGTAAACACTTCCTACCGAAAGCACAGTAATTCAAAATGCCACACTTCACAAAATACACATTAGTATAAAGAAAACACAATGCTAAGAAACGGGTATTTACCTCAGAAAGAATAATTTCGTCGAATAAGTGAATGGATCACAAGAAGTGAATAAATCTGTGACATTGAGCCATACGATTTTGAGCCATATCGACGACAGTCTCCAGTCATTAACTATTAGCAACCTAAAGACCCAAATCAGGTAGTGTACATGATTCAAAACATTACTGGACGAGAAAGGAAGTGATTCAGTGTGCACATCAAGTGTCTTAACCATCTTAATCGATGTAGCTTCACAACACCATCGATTTTTTTTACCCTGCTTACCTATTCCTCTAAGCTAGAAGTCAGAAATCAGGAATTATCTTACTCTAACTCTAATAGCTTAAGAAAAACCCTAGATTGTATCACTTACTAAGTAGGTTGGGAGTGAAATTTCATGAAGATTTATCACGAAGGATGAAGTAGTTATCTATTGCCTTTTATGCTTTCGACATTTCCCTTGAGAATGTCCATTCGTGATAAAATTTACCTTACGTGTTATTTCAGAAATAGTGACCCTCATTGATTTGTTTCTCAACGTTATAGCTGATTTAAAGAATCGTAAACTTGAAAGACTAGTGAGATACACTTACCTGAGGAGCTTTCAAATTTAGATAACTTGCCAAAAGAATTATTCTTCATTACAGCTGTGGGACATGCTCATTGAAAGGGGTGGACATGAAGATACTAGCAGTCCCTGACTATGGGTAGTTGTGTTCAATCTTTTGTGTTAGGCATCATCATATAATAAGTAATAGTCACACTAGACCTATGATACTAAATAGGTCAGTCGAAGAGATAACTGGAACACGTGTTACAAATGTCGAGATTCTGCCTTCCTCGTTAAACAGTGTTGGCGGAAATAGGATTGGTTTGGAAGAGTTAAGAGTGGTCCATGAAATATTTCACGTTTTTTGGTGATATGGTCTTGATGCATTCACTCATTTTGATTTTACAGATCCATCATATTTTCATTTTCCTCTTGTAACTATTTTTCTCCTCCATATTTCTGTTTATTGTAGCTTCTCTGCATTACTTTCCTTCTTGCATTTGTCATTCAACACAGCTTCACAACTACACTGTAACGTTTAGACTTCAGTACTAATATGATTATTGCCCAGAGTTCTAAGTGGCAAAATGAGGGGTTCTGCAGTAGTCTCTGCTTCACTTGATATCCTGCATTTATTTTCGTAGCTGGCTCCACGATATACCAAAAGCTTTTACTCCCTCTTCCATAGATGATTTCCTCTACGTTAGCCTCGACTCATACCCAACTCGTCGTTTACCTATCGGGTTCATTCCACTTCCATTTACTTCTGTATATGTCTTGGGTGACAGGTTCCTTGTTAGTTCGATGACAGAGGTGTTTGTCGCTAATCCTTTCTGGTCAACCATCTTATCTTTAGTATCAAGGCTGCTGTTACTAAAAGTTTACAGGATCCTGATGGAATGCTTTTCATGATGAGCCAAGTCTCTAAACCTTATAGAAACACTAACTTATATCTATGTGTTGAAAATCCGTTCCTGTGACCTATGCTAAGTACATCAGATTCCACATTGATTACACAGTAATAAAGGTGCGTCTTCCTTTACCACCAATAGTTCTTCTAACCCTAATAATAAACCTAATTTTTCCTGAACTTAACCCTAACGTGAAAATATCCCTAAAATAACTGTAATCTAACTCGAACCAACTCTAATGTTGCCCTTATCAGGTTAACCTAACCCTAACTTGTCCTTGGCTTAAAGCGTAACTTAATCTTTCTCAAACCTAAGCTGAAACCTGCCAGATATCCCATTTAATACCACAGCACTTTGATAAGCACATCTTATTGATACTGACAACAGTATTTGCCAGGTTTCACTAAATTGCCTACTAGGCGTTTCAAGGTCATTAGTGCGGTCGCACTGCATCGGTAGTTGATAGTGCTTAAAGTTCAACTTGGCCCCATACTGTTTGCTTACTACTGAGATCCTTACACACATTGGTTAACTTTTTAATCATACTTGAAGGCGGTGTTTCAATACACCTGGCACATGTCTTAGTTATCTTATCAATTAATTTGCCTTCATTAACTATAAACAGATAAGTCACATGATAAGCTGAAAAACTTATTAAGCAACAAAAGAACCAATCGGATATTATGATACATTTTAATCATCATCAATTCAAGCTGCCTCTCTCTCTCTCTCTCTCCCTAATCAATCACGCTTACTCTACACTCTGAAATCAGTGTAGAAATTGGCTGCACTTAGTATAAACTAAAAGATCCGGATGTTCAACGCTAGTGTCCATCAAGTCGCTACTTCTATAGAATTCACAGACTTCGTGTGTGTGTGTATTTGTCATAGAAGCGTTTCCGATAGACTAATAGAGACTTCCATCAACAGCTGCCTTCACTCTGTCGATGGCTGGCTGAAAATGATAAGCAACAGGAAACTCTAATGTAACAACAGAAAACAAGGGCCAGGCAACAGATCATCTATATACTAACTGTATCCGCCTACACAAAGTCTTTGTTCTTATTTTTAACACGACGAATATTTGGGACATAAACATTGACGTAAATTACTATCCACCAAGTTTGACTAACAGCCAGCTCTCACCACACTCGTCCCCCTGTCAAATACTTGCGACTGAAGTTGGTTCGATCTTCTTGATTCTAGGCGCTTTGCTAGTTTGTGTTGCTGTCTAGAATCTCGGCACCGCTGATGTTCACCTGTTTCTCTTTGTTTACCATAGCGATTGTGTCTGCGTAACCCATCTCAACGTGACCACATGTGGTACTTCCACTTTGGAAACTGTTTGCCTGACCCTGTCGCATATTCGTCAGTATTTCACCTCACACTTTCATATGCTGCTTTCGCCCAACTTCCAGCAGCGTCCCAAGTAGCAGCCTCATGGCTGACAGATCTTGAACGCCACTCAACTGCGCAGAAGCCTCGAAGTCCTGTCTGAAGATCCCTGTGTCTTCATCAAAAACTGCAGGCAGAGGCTTTCCATTTGTCGGTAGGCAGCGACACCAAATGTAACAACAGAAGACAAGGGCCAGGCAACAGATCATCTATATACTAACTGTATCCGCCTACACAGTCTTTTTTCTTATTTTTCGCACGACGAATATTTGGGACATAAACATTGACGTAAATTACTGTCCACAAATTTTGCTAGCAGCCTGCTCTCACCACAATAGAACTAACCAAAAACCTATCCCCCAAAAATATGCAGAATAAAATGGAGATAGATTTAAAGTATGCTGAGGAGACCATTGATAAGTGTCGCACACCAACCAAGCTGAAACCCGAATAGTAGACGAGTTGGGCGTGGGTCTGAGGATGACATGGTGAAGATCATGTGAAGAGGAAATAAAAGCTTATTGTCGCTCGTGGAGCTAGCTAAAAATATAAAATGAGAATCGACGTTCTGTTAAAGCCTTATGTTTCCCCGAAATCCAATGGAATAATGACAATAATAAAGTATTCTGAGTAGTATAAACTGG
>OX235263.1:36253648-36289441 GCA_944472135.2 Trichobilharzia regenti
CGCATCCTATATACCTCCATATGCGAAAGACAGAGGTTGGATTTCTCCCCGAAAGAATTGTTTTAAGTTCAGGAAATACCAAGACTTCATAGCAAAATCTACATTTCAAAGATACCAGGAGATTAAATTCCCCTGACTTATGGTGTGCTAAATTCGTCCGCGCACAAACATGAACTAAGCGCACCTGATATTTTTTACTACGAAAAACTCGTCTACACGAGTCAATGGGAAATTTATGAGAAAGTCGCCTCGCGTATGCCATCCAGAACCGTAGAATACCAATCAGATCTGTATTTTGGGGATGTGACAATGACAGTAAAATTTCGGGCCACTTTAGAACCATGGGGTATGTACATGTCCATACTTTGGCCATCATTTGCAATTCAGAGAAAAGAAATGGTTCAAACAGTCGACAACTTTTGGCGGGGCAATTTTACCAAGACTATGACACTGCATTACCTCCAATTAAAATGAATCTTAGGGATGCGAAGTTATTCGCATGAAAATATTAGAATTATACGGCGATTTAATAAAACAGATGAAGTCGTTGATTTACTAGACACTAGTAACTTTAAATATATTCCAAAACTACCAACACGATTTCATGCAACATATTCAGATAAATAAGCCCAATAAAAATGCGTGAATTTAGGAATGAAGTGGGAATAACACATTAACTCACCTAGTAGCGCCTTCTACCCTTGTCTCAACCTTGAGTGAAGTGCGCGCGCCGATTTACCGCCATGTGAGAAAGTCCTCCATTGTATACGATACAATTATTTTAAGAATTATTATGGTGAGTAACTAATCACTGTTTAACATCACTGTGGTCAAGTTTACTTTTTTCTGTGGTCAGGCATCAAAGACTATGCGCATCAAAACAGTGACCACTTGGCCATCTACTCTGTCTAATTTTCGTCAAATAAGGGTGAATCATGGTCTCTGTTTACAGAAGAATTTTCTATGGATACAGTGTCGAATAACTTACCTCACAATTTTTAGTACCAGTCGCAGTCTGCCTAAGCAAAGAAGAAATAGCACGAATAACTCACAGAAGAATGTGGTAGATACACACCAAAACGTCATTGACTAATAGCCGGTGCTTTCAAATCTCCATCAGTCGGTTGAGAAATCGTAACTATGTTATAATCGTACCAGTATTTTATGGAACATGTGTAATGTGAATCCCAGAACTCCTCAAAAAGTGAGGACGTGAGTTTCAAGCAACACCTTCCAGCTCAAGCGAAAAGTGACCATTATCATATTTAATTTTAATGCAGTTTTCCGGACAAAACTACCGGTGAGACACAAGCGTGGGAAGCTAACATAAGTGCCATACCCTTTCAATGTCTATAAATGAGGCCCATCAGAAAGTGCATGGGTTAGTTTCAGTAAATCAGAAATCTAAGTAACACAGTCACACACCTCCTGGACTGTTTCCGAGGTGTGGAAATATTGCCCACCAGTGGTGAACCTGGAGGTTTACCATCTATTTAGGTAAGGCCAGCGTTAAGCGGCGTTTGTCACTCGCATTTCTTGCGAGGCGAAGCCTTGGACCTAGGTTTCATGCTAGTTGGCACTCATCAACAAGGCGTATCTGCAACCTTGAAGGAACTCATGTCCCTTCTGAGATTCGAATCCGCGGCACCCTGTGGTGGCCACATTGCAAGCTTAACTGACAGAATTGAGTCTGCAGCGCAGATATGACTAGACATGTTACACTAGTCACTGAATAGCGTGCAATCGGAAAAATGTACAAGAAAAGACCTAAATGACGAGAAAACAGATAGGGGAAGCTTTGGTATCAAATAACTAACTACCCCATAAAATTCATTGGGAAGAGTGGCATTTAAACCTCCAAACTCATTCATTTTAACATTTTTTAATAGGTTATGAAACAAAACAACTTCGTGCGTGTGTGTGTTGGGGTACCATGTGACGACAAATTGATGTTCAGAAATGAACACTTGAAGTTAATTGAACCTCTGTAGGCTAAAAGACCCGGTGGACCCAATTAGACAAAATAACATAATTTACAAAATACCCTGCAATGACTGTGAGGTCAACTACATAGATCAAAATAATAGGCCTGTGGTAATCAGATTGTTGGTACATAAGAATTTAGCTAGGGTAAGAATGGTTGACCCCGAGAAGATAAGTAATTTAGAAAAAAGCTCAACAAACGCACTGAATAAACTAACACACAACCACACAATAAGGTGGAAAAGGGTTAATATTCTAAAAAGTAATCTAGGTCTGTGGAGAGAGAGGGGTTGATTACCGAATCCTTGTTCATCGAATCTACGCCTAAAACATGCAATAGGAGTGATTCATCACTCATACCGGAAATATGGAAATACTACTACCAATCAAATCAAGCGATGGAAAATAATGGAATTATATAAACGAAGCTAGAAGGTTGTGTGAGTGCCTTGATATGATTATGAGCAATAAATTGTGCTTGAAACGTCATCAGCAAACATTACTGTATAACACTGTGGGACTTTATCCAGACAAATTTTACCCATAATGGAATGTGACACTTATGTCTATTCTAGGATGTATTTAGATGGTGTTTATGCAGAGTCTAAGAACACACCAACTTAGTACATTGCTGACGCTAAAATACGGTCTCTTTAAAATCCGGTTTTCAACATTTCTTCTCTGATTTCTATCAGCATAGACAGACAGCTTGATCGTTGGCGGCGAAATGACTGGGGTGCAAATGAATTCACAGATTTCTGTGGTTGCTTACATTATTCCCTCAGACGAATCAACAAAAGAGTTAACTGTGTGCAGGGAAATGTCCAGTGGCATTCTGGTATACCGAAAATCTCAAAATGGAAGCTGAAGAGCAGAAACGGGTGAAATAAAGCATTTGCTACTAGTAGAAAAGGATGAGTATTTACATTATGAAGGTATTGACAGTCTGCTCAGAGTTAGACTCAGAAGTGAGTAGTTGCGTGATAAAACTTAGGTGACCTCCAGGTCCGGAAAGCGTTCCTCGAGATACAACGTTGATTAACCACACAGCGATTAATGTGCCTTCAACAAATAAAAACTTATTTCCACTCTGCGTGTGTCCCTGTTGTCGATATTGAATAAATATTGAGTGACCTGGCTTATTCAGCATTGTTTCGTTTCCTTCTGAGGGTTACAGTAGGCTTTGATGCTTTCGAGATATTTGGAGTTCTCAGTGCTGGTCTTCTGACAATAGCACCAGCATCAGGCTCTGTAGGTTGAAATAGTTTGAAGCTGGAACATGCACATTTTCTGAACCTGCTCCCTTGAAAGCTGCTGGTTGCCCCTGAGGATTTATACTTTTTGATCTGCTCACCTTGACCTGACAGTGCATCGTTTTTGATTATTCGTTAGAAACCGCTGGAATTTTCTGTTATGGTTTCTTTGGATCAAATTAGTCGGTAGAAATCTTCGGCCACACCGCCTGGGCTAACGTTGGTCCCCAAGCCTTCTTCTCTGAACAAGTGTTAGATAGAACATACATTTTCGAATTTTTCAGTGACCTGCAGTAATCCCTAGGCGGAATTAGAGACGATGCAATGCAGAGGCTAACAGCAAAGTAAGTGCTGATAGCCTGTTGCTCAAATAATTTAATGAAATATCTGAGATTATGGTTGAAAACATATATGATCATGCCCTTCTAACGAGTGACAGTAAAGTTCTTTGAGATACATGTCAATGTCCAGGTCGCACTACGCTGGAACTCACGATGTCCCTACAAGACTTTCAAAAACAATGTGTAATAACCAACGCGAAAAAACCAGAACACAGATTGGCGACTCGAGAATCCTTTATTCTTACGCCAATATGTAACCAACAGTAAGGTTATTATACACAAGGTCTAAGAATAAATGTTATAAGAGTAAATCACGATAATACTTCTGATAGTTTTCGATCTTCCACTGAACAACGAACGATGAGAAGATGACTGGTGGATTGATGACTCCCGTTAAAAATATGGAGGAGTTGTGTTTGAGCAAACAACCATGAATTGATCGTTCAATCTTCAACTACACTGACACTACCCAAGTTTTGAGACACGGTCCTTTAACAGAAATCCAGTAGACTAACCTCACTTTGTGAAGCAGATCGAAGTTGATTAGGGAGGTGTCAAGCTTAATGAAGAAACAAGGTTGATGTGTTTACTTAATGATTGTACTGTTGTTGCTATAATTGTATTGCGATTCTGTAAGTCTTCGTCTCCAAATGAAGGGTATACTGAAGCTAAGCGTATGTTGCACCGAGTATTTGGAAAGCCATAGTTGATTTCTAGGTGTGTTTGACACTGTTCAAGTTAACGGACGACAGTTAAGTGGTGACCTGAATAACCTCACCTCTTTTTGAAGACCTATGAAAATGCTTCGAATTCCATGAATTGTGTGAACGATTTGAATTCAAGCTCTATTTTTGAAGCAATTGGCAGGCACCTACTTGGTTACTTAGGAAACGGGTCAAAATCAACGCATTTATCGAAGACGAAAGCTTGAAGTCAGGGTTTGATGATATTTCGAGATTAATGATCAAACAATGAGCGATTTTCTCAATATATTGATTTCCAGCCCCAAAAATTAAGAAGTTACTAGGGAAAAATCATTTATAACAAAACGTTCTTGAAGCAGTGGGTGTTCAGGAAAGTGTGTGATGTGTGGTAATATACACCCAAAATGATGAGTGCGCTAGTTTTCTCGAAAAGTCTTTTTCAGAAGGGTTGCAAGTTGTGGGGCAGAAACGACCATGTTTTAGCTCCTTAAAATAAAGACACACAATATCTAACCATTAAGCATTAGAGAATGGAAATAGCGGTTTAGTTGGACTGCATCCAACATTGATTATAGCAAATAATCGTGCAAATTCTGTCGACTGCAGCAGCACTTTCAAACCTCATGAGGTTCAGGTCAACTTAGGTGTGTTGTCAGTTAGAATGAGAGGGTCAGGGTCATCTGCTGATACTTTCGCTTCGTTACATAATGTATCAGACTTCGCGTGACGCTTAGCTTTACGACCGGTTGGGTATCAAGGGGATGAAAATGTCCCTAGTGCTGAATATGTTCAACTCTCCTAACACTAGTGAAAGACTGCCGCTTTGGCTAGAATCCTACAGGGCCGTAGAATGCATCCAAGTGGGAACTGCTTACAACGCTTTCGGAGTGAAGCTTGATGAAGCCATGATACCTGACTGAAAGTAATCGTCAGCAAACAACGTTTGTATGCTATACCTTTTCCCACACTTCAAAATAACAGAATAAAACTGCTTGTCTGATGCAGTCTGTCGGAGGCTTGATTTGTGTTAAAATAAAAGTATGAGGGTAGAGAGGACCTGTACACCACAAGAACGCTACTATGGATGGACAGAGAGTTGACCTACACTGAATGCTCAAGTATCACCACTTGTTGTGAGTAAAGATATGAACAAAGAGATTGTAGTTCGCGAGATGTATCATAAGAAGTTCAATGGCAACAGTAACTCAGAAAGATTTCAGTCCATCGAAGATGCGAAGGCAGCAAAACTGTCCAAGAACCTTGTACATACGAAAATGTTTACTTCTCAATATACCATCCTTGGGAGGTTTAAAGATAGCCAGTTGGTTTGTAACAGGGAAGGTGGTTGGTACTAAATTCAGGTCTCTGCTTAAATGAAAATGTAGACCGCATCACTTTTAGGTATCCTCCAAAGCATTTAAGCAAGTATTACCATACATACATAATTCCACAACTCCATATTTTGGTTTCTCAGACAAATACATCTTTGCAGATGATTTTACTGAATTTACTGTCCTTATTTTTGGAAATTAATTGTCCATAGTCTGTGATCGCAACTTTCATATATCTTTTGATCATAATGACCTTGTCAAACTCAGTACTTGTCTGGATAAAACCCAAGTCTGGGTTTCACAAAAGTTCGTGACATATACGACGTGCGAAAGAGAGCCCCACCACTGAATTCTGACCACTGCACCATTCGTACTTTGCCAAAAGTGCATGGCAGGTTACACATAAAAGCTTTTGTTCCTCTAACATAGAAAATTCAAGAACGACTCTATTCACATATCAATATTCAAGCACTAAGATGTATGTTACGTGATATTGACTGGTACCTGTTGGTTGATTAAGTGTTGAAAGTTACTATCTTTAATATAACCTGCTACCTCAAGTTCTGTCTGGACATTCGGCATCCTAATTAAACACTGTTTGCGAGATTTGGTAGAATCACTCCTCCACAGCTAAAAATACCTGGAGTAGAGAAAAAGAATTTTGGTAAATAACATGATAATGCTGGCGTTCGGAGAATAAACTCCCTGATAAATTGTTAAATACAAGGGCTAAATGAAATATCTAGTGAAAATTTTTATCGTGCAGGAATTCTTCCGACGTCTGAAACTTTCTAATCAACTTACAGGAGAAAAAATTTCGACTGATACTTATGTAAATGTAAATGCCGTAAATCGGTCTTCCAAAACGTAACAAGACAATATGCTTGTACCCTATGTTTTAGCCACGTTAAAGATCATTTTCCAGGTTTCAATGAAAAGGAAGTAATTTTATGTCTCAGGTCAATAACTCCCTCACACTTCTGAGGTCCCGATGGTGTACTAGGAGTTTTACTTCAAAAGTGTGCTGATATTTTGTGTTGCCATCTACACAAATATCTGACGCATTATTTCCCGGGGACTCAGGACACTGTGACTAGAAAGAAATGAGGGTAATGCTGTCAGTGTATTTGAAGATTGAACGATCAATTCATGGTTGTTTGCTCAAAACCAACTCCCCCAATGTTCGCGGAAGCACCAATCAGCCAGTCATCGTCTCATCGGTCGCTGTTCAGAAAGAAGTCAGGAGACAACCGTCAGAAGTAATATTGTGATTTATTATTGTAATATTTGTTCACAGACCTTAGTCATACGTGATTTATATGTTGGTGTAACAATAAAGAATCCTCGAGTCAACAATTGGTGTTTTGATTTATTCGTCCGTTATCACTAAGCGTTTCTGAGAAACTTCAAGCGACAGCGTGAGGCCCAGCGTAGCAAGAGCTGGGCTTTAACGGTTTACGAGACGTGGCTGACAGTTTCTGACGGTGAAACAGATTCTGGCGGATTCAGACAGTTGGTGAAAGTTTGGATAGTCACCGTTCATCTTTCCTGGTTCCGGACAAGTCTCCTTTGAACAAGCAATATCTGGAACGTTTGTGGAATTGGGTCAAGTTCAACAATGCCTGGGTCAAAGAAGGGACAGAGTGTCTTGGATGCAAACAGGAAAGTAAGTCATGGTGACTTGTCTGTTAATTGTAACGATGTGTCTGATGTTAAGCATGACATGGTTGATGTTACTGTTTCGCCGTCCAGGGATAATAGGAATATCAAACTCCCTAAATTTGAACCTCGGTGTTCCGATGGAAACCCGGCTGATTATTTACAATTTGTAAGGGAGTTTGAGATCATGCTGAGTAGTTTTTTATTAACTGATGAAATGAAATTGATGTGTTTGATGAGGTATTGCACTGGAGATGCTTCAAGAGCTATACAGTGCTGTCAGCACATGCCCCCTAATGAGGGATACGCTGAGGCTATGAGCATACTACGTCAAAGGTTTGGAAGACCTTCGATGATTGTAGGGAAATTGTCCGAAGCTATCAAAGGTAACGGCAGTCAACTTCAAGATGACTCCAAGGCACTTACTGAGTTTTTGGATAATCTTATGACTTATAAGAATACCTTGATTTCGATGAATCGCATGAGTGACCTCAACTCGAGTTTTATACTAGAAGTAATAGCAAGACGCCTACCTACTCGACTGCAAAGGAAGTGGGTGAAGATAAGCTCCCGTATGGAGGATGACGGTATCGAGCCAAGGTTTGATGATATCCTGAAACTGGTAAAAGATAGCGTCAATCTATCTATGAGCAAGTTCGCCAGTCTATTACATCTCACCCCTAGAATAGAGCAGTCTGAGGGTAAAACGCAATCATTGATGACGAGTAGGCCTCAGAGAGGTGGATATCGAGAAGGCTCCATGATGTATAGTAATGCATATAGACCTAGTGAGTGTAACAGGATTCGTAGTACATCCTCAACAGATAAGTTACAAGATGCAAGACAAACACGGTTGTGTTTTACACGTTTGCAAGAGGTGCATACAGAAGTGAACTGTGAACCAGTAAGCAAGTTCAGTGATAAGCTAAATGTAAACTCCAGGCCTGACTCCGAATTGTGTGACGATAACGGTTTGGTCAAGAAGTCTGTAGTTGCAACTGGTAAGCCATTGTTGAATAGAGTGTCACAGAATAGAGTTGCTGCTTCAGAGTCCAGTTCTGACCCTACAAGTTTACAAGGTATTACTAGTCAGAGTGAAGTTATAAAACCTTTTAGAATTTGCGAGGAGGAACCAAAATTGTCTACTTCTGTTAATAAAGAGTTTGAAAATGATGAAGTTCACGGTAAAGTGAATATTCGTGATAATGATCATGATACTTCACATTTGTCTTTGGTTGTTCATTATGAGATGAGGGATATGCCTGCTACTGCTAAGTTGAACAAAGTTTCTGTACAACTTGAACGTGAAGTAGAAATAAATGCAGGTGCAGTTGCAGAAGGCATGCATACTTGTGAGACCGTCAGTGTAAGTGATCAGCATGTAGCCCACCTATCATCAGATGCTAGTGCTAAACCTTAGCTGATAGTAAAAGACAGCAGTGGTAGTGGTCTTGGAGGTAGACAACTTTCTGAAAGTCGAGCAACAACAGCTTTTGATCCACCGCTAACTTCATCAACTGATATCATTCAGTCGTCGTTGGTGCTGTCATCCACAATGAAACAGATGCCCATCAACTCAAGTATCTTGTGCGATGACTATGCTAGTACCAGTTCGTTTGAAAGGACGAATATCAATGGTCAGTTTAGTGAGGATCAGCCAATTGTAAAGGAGAGAGTAATTGTCAATCACGTCTCATAAACCGTTAATGCCCAGCTCTCGCTACGCTCGGGCCCACGCTGTTCTTCGAAGATTTCAGAAACGCTTAGTTATAACGGACGAAAAAACCAAAACACCGATCTGCCGCTTGAGATTTGTTTATTGTTACACCAACATATAAAAGGAATAAGCGAACTAAGGTCTGAAAACAAATATTACAATAATAAATCTCTGTATTACTTCTGACGATGTTTCACTCTTCTTTCTGAACAGCGACCGATGAGACGATGACTGTCGTATTGATGCCTCCGCGAAAATTGGGGAAGTTGGTTTTGAGCAAACAACCAAGAATTGATCGTTCAATCTTCAACTCCATTGACGCTCCCCGGCAAAATAGGGATCCATCCCTTTTTCCCTTCACGACCAATGCACGTTTACTTGGATGCCATTGCGAGAACCTGGGTCACACGGACAGAGCTGAAATGGAAAACAAACAGAAAAGCCAACACACCACAAGCATACCCTTAGCACAATCTCACACATCAATGACGACCTGCGCCTTTCAGTTAAAGGCATCCTCTTGCAACACAATCGCCACTTGCTAGAATGACTTTTGCAGAATGCAACGTGACCATAGCACCACCTCACGATACTCTACGCTCATCCTCTTATCTACTCACTACCAATTACCACTGCAATCGCTTGTCACTCATTCTGCCTCAGTTCTAGTAGCGGTGACGCATGCGAGCCTCAGTCGTTTACACTCTTTCTCCCCGGCGCGTCGGACCGCAGCTAACAATTATCTCCGTGTGCATTTCATTCTCACCAATAGCCTCCCCGGCGTATACGACCCATCTGCTGTCTGTAACATCAATCAATTCATTCACGGATGTAGAAGACAAGAAACAACTTCAGAAGTAATCACGACGAAAATTTTAACAAAATTACGCAATAACAACAAGATACGAAAACAACAAGTAAACACAATGAATCCAAAAAACACCAATTGATATGACACACCACACATATATACAAACTGTACACACAAACTCGCGGATCATACCTTGATGAAATTCCTTTGAAGAATCTCAGGACTTACACCTTTAGGCCTGCAATCCTTCACAGGTTGACGATTGTAAGTTGTGGAATGTCCGGACACAAACAAGATTAACCAACAATTACAATAATTGGAACTCACACAATTATTTAACACAAACATATGTTGGGCCTCACGCTGTCGCTTGAAGTTTCTCAGAAACGCTTAGTGATAACGGACGGATAAATCAAAACACCAATTGTTGACTCGAGGATTCTTTATTGTTACACCAACATATAAATCACGTATGATTAAGGTCTGTGAACAAATATTACAATAACAAATCACAATATTACTTCTGACGGTTGTCTCCTGACTTCTTTCTGAACAGACACCAATGAGACGATGATTGTCCTATTGATGCCTTCGCGAAAATTGTTGAAGTTGGTATGGAGCAAACAACCATGAATTGATCGTTCAATCTTCAACTACATTGACACACCCCGGCAAAAAAGGGATCCAACCCCTTTTTTCCATCACGACCAATACACGTTGACTTGGATGCCATAGCGAGAACCTGGGTCACACGGACAGAGCTGAAATGGAAAACAAACAGAAAAGCCAACACACCAAAAGCATACTCACAGCACAATCTCACACATCAATGACGACCTGCGCCTTCCAGTTAAAGGCATCCTCTTGCAACACCATGGCCGCTTGCTAGAATGACTCTTGCAGAATGCAACGTGACCATGGCAGTACCTCACGATACTCTACGCTCATCCTCTTATCTACTCACTACCAATTACCACTGAAATCGCTTGTCACTCATTCTGCCTCAGTTCTAGTAACGGTGTCGTATGCAAATCTCAGTCGCCTACACTCCCGCTCCTCGGCGTGTGGGACCACAGATAATCCTTATCTCCGTGTGCCTGTCATTCTCAGCAATAGCCTCCCCGGCGTACACGACCCATCTGCTGTCTTTAACATCAATCAATTCATTCACGGATGTAGAAGACTCGAAACAACTTCAGAAGTAACCACGACGAAAAATTTGACAAAATTACGCAATAAAAACAAGATGCGAAAACAACAAGAAAACACAATGAATCCAAAAAACACCAATTGATATGACACACCACATATACAAACAGTACACACAAACTCGTTGATCATATCTTGATGGAATTCCTTTGAAGAATCTCAGGACTTACACCCGTAGGCCTACAATCCTTCACAGGTTGACGATTGTAAGTTGTGGAATGTCCGGACACAAACAAGATTAACCAACAATTACAATAATTGGAACACACGCAATTATTTAACACAAACATATGTTGGGCCTCACGCTGTCGCTTGAAGTTTCTCAGAAACGCTTAGTGATAACGGACGGATAAATCAAAACACCAATTGTTGACTCGAGGATTCTTTATTGTTACACCAACATATAAATCACGTATGACTAAGGTCTGTGAACAAATATTACAATAACAAATCACAATATTACTTCTGACGGTTGTCTCCTGACTTCTTTCTGAACAGACACCAATGAGACGATGATTGTCCTATTGATGCCTTCGCGAAAATTGTTGAAGTTGGTATGGAGCAAACAACCATGAATTGATCGTTCAATCTTCAACTACATTGACACACCCCGGCAAAAAAGGGATCCAACCCCTTTTTTCCATCACGACCAATACACGTTGACTTGGATGCCATAGCGAGAACCTGGGTCACACGGACAGAGCTGAAATGGAAAACAAACAGAAAAGCCAACACACCAAAAGCATACTCACAGCACAATCTCACACATCAATGACGACCTGCGCCTTCCAGTTAAAGGCATCCTCTTGCAACACCATGGCCGCTTGCTAGAATGACTCTTGCAGAATGCAACGTGACCATGGCAGTACCTCACGATACTCTACGCTCATCCTCTTATCTACTCACTACCATTACCACTGAAATCGCTTGTCACTCATTCTGCCTCAGTTCTAGTAACGGTGTCGTATGCAAGTCTCAGTCGCCTACACTCCCGCTCCTCGGCGTGTGGGACCACAGATAATCCTTATCTCCGTGTGCCTGTCATTCTCAGCAATAGCCTCCCCGGCGTACACGACCCATCTGCTGTCTTTAACATCAATCAATTCATTCACGGATGTAGAAGACTCGAAACAACTTCAGAAGTAACCACGACGAAAAATTTTGACAAAATTACGCAATAAAAACAAGATGCGAAAACAACAAGAAAACACAATGAATCCAAAAAACACCAATTGATATGACACACCACACATATATACAAACATTACACACAAACTCGTTGATCATATCTTGACGGAATTCCTTTGAAGAATCTCAGGACTTACACCCGTAGGCCTACAATCCTTCACAGGTTGACGATTGTAAGTTGTGGAATGTCCGGACACAAACAAGATTAACCAACAATTACAATAATTGGAACTCACGCAATTATTTAACACAAACATATGTTGGGCCTCACGCTGTCGCTTGAAGTTTCTCAGAAACGCTTAGTGATAACGGACGGATAAATCAAAACACCAATTGTTGACTCGAGGATTCTTTATTGTTACACCAACATATAAATCACGTATGACTAAGGTCTGTGAACAAATATTACAATAACAAATCACAATATTACTTCTGACGGTTGTCTCCTGACTTCTTTCTGAACAGACACCAATGAGACGATGATTGTCCTATTGATGCCTTCGCGAAAATTGTTGAAGTTGGTATGGAGCAAACAACCATGAATTGATCGTTCAATCTTCAACTACATTGACACACCCCGGCAAAAAAGGGATCCAACCCCTTTTTTCCATCACGACCAATACACGTTGACTTGGATGCCATAGCGAGAACCTGGGTCACACGGACAGAGCTGAAATGGAAAACAAACAGAAAAGCCAACACACCAAAAGCATACTCACAGCACAATCTCACACATCAATGACGACCTGCGCCTTCCAGTTAAAGGCATCCTCTTGCAACACCATGGCCGCTTGCTAGAATGACTCTTGCAGAATGCAACGTGACCATGGCAGTACCTCACGATACTCTACGCTCATCCTCTTATCTACTCACTACCAATTACCACTGAAATCGCTTGTCACTCATTCTGCCTCAGTTCTAGTAACGGTGTCGTATGCAGTCTCAGTCGCCTACACTCCCGCTCCTCGGCGTGTGGGACCACAGATAATCCTTATCTCCGTGTGCCTGTCATTCTCAGCAATAGCCTCCCCGGCGTACACGACCCATCTGCTGTCTTTAACATCAATCAATTCATTCACGGATGTAGAAGACTCGAAACAACTTCAGAAGTAACCACGACGAAAAATTTGACAAAATTACGCAATAAAAACAAGATGCGAAAACAACAAGAAAACACAATGAATCCAAAAAACACCAATTGATATGACACACCACACATATATACAAACAGTACACACAAACTCGTTGATCATATCTTGATGGAATTCCTTTGAAGAATCTCAGGACTTACACCCGTAGGCCTACAATCCTTCACAGGTTGACGATTGTAAGTTGTGGAATGTCCGGACACAAACAAGATTAACCAACAATTACAATAATTGGAACACACGCAATTATTAACACAAACATATGTTGGGCCTCACGCTGTCGCTTGAAGTTTCTCAGAAACGCTTAGTGATAACGGACGGATAAATCAAAACACCAATTGTTGACTCGAGGATTCTTTATTGTTACACCAACATATAAATCACGTATGACTAAGGTCTGTGAACAAATATTACAATAACAAATCACAATATTACTTCTGACGGTTGTCTCCTGACTTCTTTCTGAACAGACACCAATGAGACGATGATGTCCTATTGATGCCTTCGCGAAAATTGTTGAAGTTGGTATGGAGCAAACAACCATGAATTGATCGTTCAATCTTCAACTACTTGACACACCCGGCAAAAAAGGGATCCAACCCCTTTTTTCCATCACGACCAATACACGTTGACTTGGATGCCATAGCGAGAACCTGGGTCACACGGACAGAGCTGAAATGGAAAACAAACAGAAAAGCCAACACACCAAAAGCATACTCACAGCACAATCTCACACATCAATGACGACCTGCGCCTTCCAGTTAAAGGCATCCTCTTGCAACACCATGGCCGCTTGCTAGAATGACTCTTGCAGAATGCAACGTGACCATGGCAGTACCTCACGATACTCTACGCTCATCCTCTTATCTACTCACTACCAATTACCACTGAAATCGCTTGTCACTCATTCTGCCTCAGTTCTAGTAACGGTGTCGTATGCAAGTCTCAGTCGCCTACACTCCCGCTCCTCGGCGTGTGGGACCACAGATAATCCTTATCTCCGTGTGCCTGTCATTCTCAGCAATAGCCTCCCCGGCGTACACGACCCATCTGCTGTCTTTAACATCAATCAATTCATTCACGGATGTAGAAGACTCGAAACAACTTCAGAAGTAACCACGACGAAAAATTTGACAAAATTACGCAATAAAAACAAGATGCGAAAACAACAAGAAAACACAATGAATCCAAAAAACACCAATTGATATGACACACCACACATATATACAAACAGTACACACAAACTCGTTGATCATATCTTGACGGAATTCCTTTGAAGAATCTCAGGACTTACACCCGTAGGCCTACAATCCTTCACAGGTTGACGATTGTAAGTTGTGGAATGTCCGGACACAAACAAGATTAACCAACAATTACAATAATTGGAACACACGCAATTATTTAACACAAACATATGTTGGGCCTCACGCTGTCGCTTGAAGTTTCTCAGAAACGCTTAGTGATAACGGACGGATAAATCAAAACACCAATTGTTGACTCGAGGATTCTTTATTGTTACACCAACATATAAATCACGTATGACTAAGGTCTGTGAACAAATATTACAATAACAAATCACAATATTACTTCTGACGGTTGTCTCCTGACTTCTTTCTGAACAGCGACCGATGAGACGATGACTGGCTGATTGGTGCTTCCGCGAACATTGGGTGAGTTGGTTTTGTGCAAAGAACCACGAATTGATCTTTCAATCTTTAACTACATTGACAGCCAGTTTGTACGGGAGGGTAATTTTTAATTTGACTAGCATGAATGAAGTCATTTCTTGTTCCAAGTTACTATTTGAGTGCTATTATGTTTGGTTTAAATTACTCTGTGCCTACGCTTGGTTGACCAGATACGTCGTGTGTTTGTTAGTCATCATCAACCGTCAGAAGTAATATTGTGATTTGTTATTGTAATATTTGTTCACAGACCTTAGTCATACGTGATTTATATGTTGGTGTAACAATAAAGAATCCTCGAGTCAACAATTGGTGTTTTGATTTATCCGTCCGTTATCACTAAGCGTTTCTGAGAAACTTCAAGCGACAGCGTGAGGCCCAACATATGTTTGTGTTAAATAATTGCGTGAGTTCCAATTATTGTAATTGTTGGTTAATCTTGTTTGTGTCCGGACATTCCACAACTTACAATCGTCAACCTGTGAAGGATTGTAGGCCTACGGGTGTAAGTCCTGAGATTCTTCAAAGGAATTCCATCAAGATATGATCAACGAGTTTGTGTGTACTGTTTGTATATATGTGTGTTGTGTCATATCAGTTGGTGTTTTTTGGATTCATTGTGTTTTCTTGTTGTTTTCGCATCTTGTTTTTATTGCGTAATTTTGTCAAATCTTTCGTCGTGGTTACTTCTGAAGTTGTTTCGAGTCTTCTACATCCGTGAATGAGTTGATTGATGTTAAAGACAGCAGATGGGTCGTGTACGCCGGGGGGCTATTGCTGAGAATGACAGGCACACGGAGATAAGGATTATCTGTGGTCCCACACGCCGAGGAGCGGGAGTGTAGGCGACTGAGATTTGCATACGACACCGTTACTAGAACTGAGGCAGAATGAGTGACAAGCGATTTCAGTGGTAATTTGTAGTGAGTAGATAAGAGGATGAGCGTAGAGTATCGTGAGGTACTGCCATGGTCACGTTGCATTCTGCAAGAGTCATCCTAGCAAGCGGCCATGGTGTTGCAAGAGGATGCCTTTAACTGGAAGGCGCAGGTCGTCATTGATGTGTGAGATTGTGCTGTGAGTATGCTTGTGGTGTGTTGGCTTTTCTGTTTGTTTTCCATTTCAGCTCTGTCCGTGTGACCCAGGTTCTCGCTATGGCATCCAAGTCAACATGTATTGGTCGTGATGGAAAAAAGGGGTTGGATCCCTTTTTTGCCGGGGTGTGTCAATGTAGTTGAAGATTGAACGGTCAATTCATGGTTGTTTGCTCAAACCGAACTTTCCTTTATTTCCCCGGTGGCATCAATGCACCAATAATCAAGTCATCGGTCGTTGGTCAAAATTAACTTAACAAACCGTCAGAAGTAATATTGTGATTTATTATTTTAATATTTGTTCATAGGACCTTAGTTTATCATGCTTCTCATATGTTGGTGTTAGAATAAGGAATTCTCGAGTCGCCAATGGATGTTTTGTTTTTCGCGTCCTTTAGTAGCTAGCGTTTCTGAAAGGCTTCTAGTGACATCGAGAGATTCGTCTTAGCAATAGCTGGGCATTAAGTGTTTTGAGTAGTGATTGACAACAATATAATAACGAAAACGAATGAGGAAATACTGCCGTTTACTGGGTGTTTCTCATTGCGTTGTTAGTCCCACATCTCACATTTTTTCATCATACCATATGAGTGCCAAATAAGGTATAGTAGAATTTTATAGTTAGCTGGCCGAACATGTAGTCTTCTTTAGTTGCCGCCAGTTGAACCTGGTGGGATGTAAGGAGAGAGCTGTGTATAAAGAAGACAGTCAGACTAGATGATATTTCCTTATTTCTTGTCTGAGTCCATGTGTCTATCTACAGCAGTATTAACAAGCTGGCCTAGCAACACCCCACTCGCCTTATTCACAGGTTATAATGCCCTTCATGGTCTTTCTTAAGTAGCCTGGCAAACATTCGGTGGGAGCGATAAAGAAAACTAGGTAGAATAGATGGATTAGCAAACTGTAAAGGCTGTGTCCGAGTGGTGCCAGACCGTCTTGACTTCTTTACGTAGAACGTCAGACGAAATATCTTTCTGGAAACTAACATAATGTGGGAATACAGGGCAAGGTCAGCGGAAATACACAGTCCAAGGTACTTAACATTCGATTTGGTTTGAACTCCCGTACCATTCGTGATGCTGGAACCGGACGAACTAACCAGATCATGTGGGGCCCACCTACGTCTGAAACTGAAATCGACAACCTGATATTCGGAGGGATTCAGCTTGGCACAGCTTGACTAATTTCTAATGAAACGTTAGTCATATTAGAGCAGTCTAACTCAGAAATGGTTGGCATAGAAACAGCCAAATCAGCGACGTACTTATTAAAATTGGCCTTTTCAGAACGGAGCACGTTATGTAAGAAGAAAGACTACAGAGAATGAGAAAGCACACCTCCTTGAAGAACACCGGTAACAGTAGGCAAGGTACTGGAGGACTTTCCATTGTAAACTGTGTGTCGCTTCTCTGAATAAAAGTAAGAGTGCGACCACTTATTCGTCCAGCACCCTGCTTATCTCACATCAAGCTTGATGGCGAAGATTGTCTAGGTGAGGAAAAGGTGTGGCATTTTTGTGCAGGGACACTAGAATACCGCGTTTGCCGGAAGGAGAGTTGACAGAATGGCTCAAGGTTGGACCCTCAGAAGGTTTTTCGACATCATATCATCAACCTGAGAGGGATTGCAGGTTCTGAGGTTCTTCTCAAAATTGTGAGACCGTGTGACCAAACTGATTCATTCTGAGCAATAAATTGTACTTAAAACGTCATCCGGTTGTTAATGTTTCATCACTACGTGACATTTAATATGGAATTACATCCTAGCATAGTGCCCAAGTTCTACACTTGCATTAATCACTCCTGGTAGTCTTGAACGTGATTCGGTGTCTTTGTTTGCTTATTCACCATGTAGTCAATTTGTGTAGGTGTTGATTGTTCGCTTGATCCTAAATCTTCTTCATCGAATCAACATCTAATACACACAATCAGAATAACGCAAGGCATTCTAGGTAAACTATCACCGGTCTTTCCGCGACCTATATAATTTGTTTCCACAAGGCAGTTCCCCAAAATCCAACATACTAGATACAGTTATAGTATGACTGTTTGCGCCAGCAGCACGGCTATTTAGTGAAAATTTCAGAGTATCATTCGAGGAACACAGGCCTCCATGTTTAAGTATTTCTAGAAGCTTTTTCCGAAGGTGTTAATCACGAAACAGCTTTGCCTCATTATGCCATATGTGATTGAGAGGTTCTTGTCTGTTGGGAGTTTTGGTAGATGCGTGCTCATGTTGATCGGACATCCACGCTGAGCACGGCGCCTATGTGGACGACCTGTTGGAGAACGGGTTGTCCAGATTGATCAAGGAAGGACTCATCGGCCCAGGGGGAAACCCAGCAGGCAAAAGTACCGCATGGTGCGGGAGCGAGATGGAGCCTGTGGATGATGGCCATGTGACAGCCTGATCGGCTCGTGGGACCACCTCCTTTTCAAAATACAACCTTTTCACAACAACTACCACTACCACAACCCCAAACACTCCACAATCAACACTATACATCATCACATCGCTACCACATTACTTCACATTCATCATCGACTCTCGTTATTACTTACAGTTCAAATGCTAACACGCATAAACACAAAATCACTCACTTACGCACTCATTCACCCAATCACCTACAAACTCAACCTGAAAAATCCCCATTCTCTATGACAACATCATGCAAGCCCATCGAATCATTCCACCACCGACCACCAATCATCATTACACATCAATCCATAAACCGCCGTCAAAATGCATTCTCTATCCACTCAATTCACAACAATTACGTCACGTAAACACCCAGACTCATCAGTATCGTCATCACGACGAATAACATCACTCGTGGCCAATTCAACATTGTGAATAATGACTACAACATACAAACTACTACCACCAGATAAATGTACTCACCAGATAGAACAACACCTTACTCCACTTCACATCACACACAGATATTTAGAAGCTCGCTAATTGACGAACTGCCTTTCACTCCACTCAACAATCCCTCGCTTCCTCTCACTATCGAACTCACCATGCCTGTCTCTCATTCACACACATTCAAACACAAGCACACATCCACTGCTATACACACGTTGACGATATTCTCCTCTTATCCATATCAGGTGTGTGCAGTCGATTCCCCTGCACTATTACTCCTCGAGTACCACACAGTACTACACCCTGATAGTCTGCTTCGACAAACCACCCTTCGTACCTGTTCAATTCTTGCAAATGTAGACAGTCTCTCATGCATATCACGCCTCTACAGTGTCGCTTTGTCATCTGGTCATCTAATCACACACTCAGCATCCTCTCTCAGCGTGTAGATGGTGTTGTTTGTGCAGGCAGTCGGATTAGATTGCATCCTGTTGGTGATGTGGCATCAGCGATGTTGTATGCATGCCATCATTCGGTGCAGATATGGTAGGCGAAATCGAGAGTAGCCGATGAGCCAGTGTGATACGCAACAGGTGCGATTCAATCTCGAGTCAGTTAGATTGGTGACTGGACAAATGAATGAATGAGTGAGTGGAGTGGAGTTGGTTTATAGTTGTGCTGAAGGTATTGTCTGTGAGTGAGCTGTCCAATTAGTGTAGACCGCTGGTATTGGTGTTTTTTCCCTCACGTTCCCACTGGAATATAGGGATTCAAGCTAAAGGCTTGAAGTTTCTGTAGCAGTTTTAATTTTACAGGATGGGGTTGCTAGGAGAGATGGCTGATAAGCTCATGTAGAAATTTAGGAGCTTACTTCACACTGAAGCGCACGCTGATGGTGTTGTCTGGCAAGACAATGAAAGCTTCGCAACTAAGTCACCAAGCTCAGAGAACACAGTGACATCAAAATCATCCACCTGATCTACAAATCTCCATTTTATGTCACTGCTTTTTACCTGGCAGATATCGTGAAAATAATTAGTCACTTCTGTGGGATTTCTGAACCAGTCTGCGGGAGAGTGCAGCCTACATACGCTAGACTAATCTGTCTAAGACCCGATGTATATTCAATCATGGCGTGATGTGCACAAACCTAAGCGGGTAGGAATGCGATTGGACTTGTTACAAAGAATCGGAAAATACGTATTTGGTTTATGCTAATCTATTCTTATATCGACTTCCTAATCGAAATAATAGTAAAACTATGTTTCGGACAATATGTGAACATATGTTACAAGCATTTTCAGCGCGTTCAGCTCCCGAATACCTTCTTTTCATACGGTATTTTTATGCAAAGTAATAATCTGTAGTATACCTTAATTTTGTTGAGGAATTGCACAAGTTTACTTTGAAGGAAATTAAATCGGGGTGCAAGTTCCTATGTAGGTCACTTGCTATAACTGACCGATCGAAACAGAAATAAATCTATATGAAAAGAGGAATTTTGACGGTCAGCAAATTCGGTAGTCCAGTGACTCAGGCAGGCCACCACATATTGGGTGACTATGAGTGGTGTTCTTCTGAGATTCATCCTTAGTCGTCTACTGTTAGTACTTATAAATGACCTACTGCCGCCGTTCACACCCGGTGTCTGTCATGCTAAGATAACATTATATTCGGAAGCCGGCACGTGCCTCTGTTATTCGACGGATTTTCATCTTATCTTCGTGCTGACCAATAGAGAGGTGTTCCGGCTGGATAATATATCTGTGGAATTCGTGCGTTGGTGGCACAGTGGTTAGGACTCTCGCCGACCATCCACATGGTCCGAGGTTCGATACCCTGCCGAAGCACACCTGATATCTGTGGTCGGCTTGCAAAATTTGGGCTACCGATATCCATGGTGAAAATTCCATACTTGTACCAAAAATACAGTGTGGAATCAAGCTGTAATCAAAAATAAAATAAAAAAATAAAAAACTATTAAATTGTCTATCTCGAGAAGTTGTGTTGGCTCCTTCGTCTGATGATTCCAAAAAATCTGTAGAAATGCACCTGAATCATAGTAGTATAGAATGTGTGTACTGTGAAAGCTTACCCCCTTCTGGATCAGTGGTGTCACTGTGTATAGTAGAGAATGAATCTTTAGAGGCTCAGGGTGTCGACGTTCAAGGATAGCGAGATGTATACCAACGCAAGATCTAATACATACAACTCCTATAGTAGTCATTCTGCGTGGACCAAAGGTGAAGAAAAAAATCGGAATTGATTGTCCAAATTACGAAATATACTTCGGGACCGAATCTTAGTGAGAGGTTGATTGCCTAACTAGCTAGGGATCGTGCACGAACGAACGAACGTAACAAGACGGCATCCCAAATAGCGTAGATACTCGTCCATGAGTCTTCAGCTATGCAGACCAAATTATACAGAGAGGGCCAGCATCCGATGTTCAGTGATGAATGTTGTGGCTAATAATTCTGGGGAATTACCTGCCGCCACAAATCTTTTATCTTATCATCTGTTCTTTCAGATGTTAGCATGGATATAAAAAATATGGGCCTACAGTTGTTTAATTTTACGTAGAGGAAGTTTCTAAATGCCGCTGCTGTACTTACTAAGTTGCACCCACCTCCCCAATCCTAATAAACCATGTTGAGGTTGTATCCTGATGTCCAATATATGACCTCTCAAAATGAAAATAGCGTTACGGAATATTTCCTAAGATTGTTCACTTGGGAAATTAGACTGCATAGTCGTAAGTCTATTACAGTGGCAATAACTTAGATTGTTCATAAACAGCCAATTGATAATTCTATGGGAGTAATTAATCAGGTTAAATCCGAAGTTCAGCTGATCAGCCATACGTGTATTCATACTTCGGTCCTATGCAACACATTTTGAACCTCTGTGCATATCGTGAGGCGTGCTTTTGTGTACTATCGTGTTAAGTTATCTTATTCTGTTTCGTTTCTTCCTAGTGGAATGTTCTGTCGGCTATAGCTGAGGTTAACGTAATTAGCGCAATGCCCTAAATTATTCAATGGATATGTAAGCTTGACTTACGCGTCGTTTGCCTAGGCTGATAATGCTCTGTGTCATGTAATTTTATTTATCTTCTCACACTGTAAATCAAATGTATTTCTGCTGGTTGCGATATTGGTCAAAATTAAGCTATATATATATATTTGGCGAGTGTCTCTAGTGTATATACTCATTACTAGTATACTAGTAATGAGTATATACATATATGTATATGTTGTATCCCTTTTTTTGGGATGAGATCTGTCAGCGAGAACTTGGACAGATTTTGTCGGACATTTTTTCACACATTAATAAATGGAACAAGCTGTCTAGACGGTGATTTTTTGACGGATGTTAACTTGTTGCGAATGCACACTAGTCTAATAAATATTTACGTGAGCATGGGTATTATTTGCACAAGAACAACTTGGACACTTAGGTGATAGAACTTTGTAGTAGAATAATTTTATTTGATGTAGCAAACAGAGGCACTGTGTTGTTTACTTCCCCTAATAATTTTTCAGGTAGAATTTCTTTAGTCGTGCCATGTGACTCACATATGTTTCGGAATCGGTACACATGTTTTATTATTTCTCACTCTTGATTTATTGATAATAACATTTTCTATACTCGTGGCTTTCGTGTTGTTAATCCAGTTACAAGTGTAACAGGTGATTCTTCTTGGAAATCTGACATTTTGACAGGAACACTCGCGTAAAGTCCTACTTTATCTCCTTAGTGAGTCGGTTGGGCGTACAAACCTAACGAGTACTGTCTATTAGGATTTTTAAAAAGTGCATTTATTTCTTAATGAGACCGGAGATATATTAGGTGTTTATAGCAAAGTGCACATCGAAACACTAAACATACTTAAAGTAGTATCTGAATAACTCGATTTAAATGCGTACTTATGTGCTACTTGGGTGCTGTTAGCGTTGGCTACGTTGTAAATTTTCAGATCCGTCTACAACCACTTAAAATTCCCAATTAACTGGTGTTTTAAAAATTCAGAATTGAAAGTTGTTCGTAAGGGAGAATGATTTATGAGATTTATGCAAGCAAAGCAAAAATTTTCTTTCATATACAGATTTAGTAATGCCCTGAAAATAATTACCACTTGCCTTTCAAGTTTGACCGTCTTGTTGTCACATAAAAGTTCTTTAAATAATGATATTTTCTAAATTTCTCTTTTTAGCAGTCTTATGTTCATATTCAGTCGTTGTAGAACCACTTAAGCTCAAATGATTTACTGTTAAACTGTATTCATATGGGGGTTTCAATTCTATTGACTATAATATGCCAGCTTGTTATTACTTTTGGGCCAGTACTAATATTGTCAGTGGATGATAATAACAGCTGTGGCAAAAGTTTTCAATTCAAGCCAAACAGAGTTATTTTAACACAGAAATCAATTTCCGCTGGCGCTAAATTTATCAAAAAATTAAGAGTTTCCTCATTTAAAGAATGCTATTTCGTATGTTGTAATACAAATGAGTGCAGTACAGCGATTTTCGATTCAAAGGTGAGTTTATGATACCATTTAGAAATGAAGTATATTACTAGGTTACACAATCCTGCTTTTTGTTCGATTGCCGACCGCCTGCCCAATGCTTTTATTCTAGTCATTCCAATTATGATATCATCTACCTCGAAGAAACAAGTGTTAATCAGAGTTTAAAGAAGAAGGGTAATTTCCTTATTGTTATAACATATCATTGTTTATTAATTAAGTTGGTTTAAATCAGCCCTGTGACTCAGATAATCTGTGTGAAGATGCTAAAACCGTATGCTCAGTTGGTGTATGTGTTTGTCAGTCGGGTTGGATTGCAAAGAAAGGCAGTTGTGGTAAGTAGAGTTTTTTTTCCTAGTTATAAAATAAAACCTTTTCAGTTCAGTCTGTTTGTAAATCTCCGGAACTTCAATTCCAATGTGATGATTCCTCTGCTTGTGTAGCTATTTATGACAAATGTAATGGGATAGTGGAATGTCCAGATGGATCAGATGAATTGTCATGTCCTTCAAGTATGTTTTTAGTTTTGTTAATAAAGTATTGTGATTAAATACAGAATGTCTTTAACCGTTTTATATAAATCATAGTCTTACTTGGACAACATAGCATTTTAAATATTCATACTAATCTGAATCATTCAATTAATTGCATTCTGTATACCATATCAGCCTAATATTTTATTTACAACTGAGAAAATAGCTTCTAGTCATTTTGCAACCTAAAATATCTGACCAAATGTAACATTTTCTTCGACTAGAATGGTTAATATAACTGTAGAAACAATAATGTGTGTTAGTGATTCAGTGGTGAAATACCTCACCAACCATGCTGCATGTGGTCCGGGGTTCGATCCCCGGCCGGTGCATTCCTTAACCCCACCCACTAGTAAGCCCGGTAAAGAGAAAAGGTTATCCCGTGAAAAGGTGAACATCATTGCTATTGAAATTTCAAAGTTCAAGCTTGATGCTCTGTGCTCCCCTCGGAATATAAAGGAATAAAAAAAGAAACAATAATGTTAGTTATATTTAGAAATAGTGAGGACAAGAAGAGATAAAGATGAGTAGGATTTATTATAATAAGGGCGAAGTTTATACGTTTGTAGGTAATTCATATTGTCGAAGTTATAACCTTAAATATACAAAACCAGTACGAATTAGCGTTGTGTTATCTTATTGCCTACGAATATCTAGTTGTGATCAGTCACTATCAGTTGATCTGTGTCCTAGCTAAGATGTCGTCAGTAACTAGCCGGTTAGTATTGGTACCTTTATTCAGGACATGATGCAAGCACTTCAGTGCTATCATCCACCAAAGAAAAATCTTTGTCAAGTATTGGTTGTTTAGGGATTTTGTTTGATTGGTTGGAGGATTTCATCATAAGCTGACATCAGTTAGAAAACCATTGGAAAACCAACCAGGGAGTACTGGACAGCTGATTCGTCCTGTTCTTTTTATGACCTGAGTTAGAACCCAGGTAGGTGTGTACTGATGAAGAGTCCCAAACTAGGGCGAAACGGCTGTCCAGTACTCCCAGCTGGTTTTTCAATGGTTCTCGAACTGATGTCAGCTCATGATGAAATCCACCAACCAAAAATCTTTGTGTTTATCACCGTCACTTATGTACAGAAAATCGGTTAGTCAGGTTCTAAGCAATAAGTTATTTAAAGCCACTTCTGTTGTTATACACCCAATCAAGTTATATGAAAGTAGTGAAAGTGGATATCCTTACTGGATGGATGTCAATCATATCAAGTGACAACTTTCCGTAAACCTTTATACAGCTATGTGGGTTCCACTTAATTGTCTTGATAAATGTAACATACTCTGTCAGTGCTCTTTTTTACAGTCTCACATTATTATGACTTCTTAACTGAATTGAATGTCACATTCAGGTAAAAAAGAATGTATGATAAATACCAATTTTCTCATCTTGAAACGGTAAACAGTATTTTTTACTCTTTGAATAGCTGTTCTTCTTTTTATTGTAATGTTATAATAAGTACATCATTTTGTTAACTATAATCGTATAAACTTTCAATTAATTATTTATGAGATTCAGTCTTGATTTGGATGGGTTACTAATTAAGCATGTTTAACATACGCCTTCTACAACAACGTCTTTCAACACTAATTCCTTTAAAAACGGACATAATGTGAGACATACATGAAAAACCATAGGACACTTGACAACTGTTTCAGAAGTCTTCAGAGGTACCCACCCACCACCCCAGTAGAGATGAACTTAATAACCATCAAGTTACCGGGTGCGAGGTGGTAAGCAAGTTAGGATTTCGTTATCTGATCTCAATTCAACGTTTTACAATTTCAACTTCTGACACTTCATAATAATAGAGTCACTGTCGTCCAATGTGACCAGTGCGCAATTGTCCCCATACCCAATTAATTTAAGGTGTTGAATTTTGAAGGATTTTATTGATTTCCAGTTGTAATGATGGATACTCATTGGCAATATTTGACGGTAATCACATTACATCGTGAGTTGATAGAAGTTGAAAATCATATAGGTTTAGATTTCAAAACTCTGGCGTTTAAATTTTAAGTTACTTATGCCTTAATCTGACAATCCCGGAGCTTAATCTTTGTCGCAGCCATTGTTGTGTACGATGGAAGAGTTCCAAACTAAGCCAAAACACTTGTCTAGTACTCTATATTTTTCCGTGTGACTCATTATCGGAAAGGAGAGGGAGTTGGTCATAGATTTGTCATTTTTAGAAAATTCTTCATTCCAATGCCAGCTGGCAAATCAATTCTATTTTTCCAAGATAAAAGACAGAGAAATATATGCAATTCTTTTTTTCTTTTAATTCAATTACAGGGCTGGATAAAAGAAATGAAACAAAAGCATCTTCATCGTTCTCATCAACATCATCTGTGTCACCCGTAATGTCTCATAATCATAAACTAAGTGAATTAGACGAGATTACACTATCTAAATCTCAACCAAATGAAAGTTATCAACTACCATTTGAAAGATTTCATTCGTTAAGTCAAAAATTACCAAGTACAACATCATCACGTCGTAGTACAACAGTGACAGCACCATCAAAAACAACAACAACAACATCACCTGTTTACCTTGATTTAAATGATTTATCTGATCCATCAGAATCAATTCTATTTCCTAATCAACCAAATTCACATAATACTAATACTAATAACAACAATAATAATAATGATAATCATCAGCCTCAACATCGTCATCGAGAACAACAGTTGTCAAGATCGAATCCGATTAAATTTAATCAAAAACCATTATTTGATGTTGATCAAAGAGTCTCTTCATCGTCACCATCATTTCTGTATGATGTGCATAATAAAAATAATGATAATAGTAATAATAACAACGAAAACAATCCAGAAATATACTTTTCAACAAATGATAATCCATGGCATTATCCTAAAGCACTATTTCATGACATCCCTTTAACACACAGAGATGACTATTCATCACCATCACAATACTCACCTAGACGACATTTACCATCACCACCATCGCCTAGTCAGCCCGAGAGTCGTATATTTACTACTTCACGTATGAAATTATACGATGATGCGGTATATAAGCCTAGATCATATGATCCATCCTCCTCCTCTGCAGCAGCGGCAGCAGCATCACAGTTCGATTATCTTCAGTCGCATCGAAATGATCTTGCCTTTATGCCATATCATCATCAACATCATCATACTTCAAATAAATTTTTGCATAAAACAAATCATGATGAGCCATCATTTTATCATCATTATAATCGTTTAAGTCATAATCAACAACAACAGCAACAACAACCAGAAATGATGATCGATCCAAGTATATTTGAAAATATGGAATTTTATAGTAATAAACTTAGTGATACACCTGATTCATTAAGAAAGTATTCATTATTTCATGGTATGTATATTTTGGCATTATACAAATTTATCCTGTGGTCTGACTGACTGGTTTCAGCGTAGAACTTTGCACCGATGTGCCAGCAGTTCGAGTTGCTACACTTCGCATAGCACATAAAGCAAGAGAAGAGAGTGGAAAGAGATTCAAAACAGAGATATATGAGACAGAAAGAAGAGTAATATGGAAGAACTATAGTTTTTTTGTTGGTAGTTTTATTGCCTCTTGAGACTGGAATTTTATTGTTAACCTTCCACTTCAGCCTAGGCGTCATCTTCAGCCCTACTTCATGAATATATTCTTAGGAAACTTCGTGTCAGTTGTAGAATGTGTTTGATTGGTGTAGTCACTCGACTTTCAAGTCATTGTGTTACGGGGTTTGTATCTCACTCCATCTTATACATTAATTGCAGTTCACAGTCTGTTAAATGAACAATCTGTTTCCGGGAGTAGCTTAGTGTTGACTAACTAACTGTGAAGTACAGAATATTCTGTCTAATTAGATTTTCCTTGATAGTATAGTCCATATGTAACGACAGAAGAAAAGGGCTAGGCAACAGATCGTTTATTGAGAAAATTAACACATATTTATAGATTTTTATGTATATGATTATTCGTTATTATTTGCACAGAAGCGACGTCTTCTGATTGGTGGCTTACTTACTAAAGGTTATTCTGTATCATCTCTTTTTGGGTGTTTCTTAGAAGGTCAGATGCTACATCTGCGAATCGTATTTGCACACGTTAAGTCCTCTGTCATTGGTTGTTGAGTTCCTCAAGATGAGGCTTTATTATTGTTTTTTCTTATGACCCCGATTCGGGACGTAAACATTGACGTCAATTATTGTCTACAATTTCGGCTAGCAGACGGCTCTCACCACAGTTATGTATATCAGGATTTCACGTTCTTCGGTCATTGTATTGGTTCCCATCTTTTCCTTCTCAGTTTTTTTAACTCCTTCACGTTCCCAGTGGAACATAGAGCTTCAAGCTAGAGGCTTCTATTTTCTGTAGCAGTTTTAGTTGTTACAGGATGGGGTTGCTAGCCTCATACCCAACCTTTCCTCCTTACCAGCTTTATTCCCGGTTTAGCGAGGTAAAAGAGTGCGTCAGCGGCGGATCGAACTCTGAACCACATACGTCGTCGCAGTGCACTCTACCGTTGTGCCACTGACGCACTAAAAAAAGCCGGCAACACCCGGTATTCCCAACCGGTCATCCATGCAAGCACCCAACGTTGCTTAACTTCGGTAATCGGACGAGAACCGGTGCTTTCAACGTGGTATGGTCGCCGACACCTCAGTTTGCATTATTGAAATGTTTTTAGGTTTTACTTTAGGGATAATTTTGGTCAATTGACGTCGAAGTTTTTCCCCCTTTGTTTAAGTTTCTATTTGTTCTAACTTTGGAGTTTATACTTCGCTGAGAAATGTTAACTGGAATAGAGCTAGGTTGGAGAAGAGCTAGGGGTGGTTAAACCAAAAACACAACATCCAGTCCATCAAGTTTTTGACGGTTAGTTTGAAAAAAAAAGAGGTGTAGACAGTCTGGTTGGGGTCCTTAGGATGTTAAGAACCAATAACTGGAGACATTTGGTGATGTAGCCCAAAATCCTTGTCAGTGGTGCAAATTTACACATTCTTTGTGAGCTATTCCTTTAATTAAACCCTCATGTTTTCGCTTGTAATTATTCTTTCTCCAGCACAATTCTGCTGTTGTTGGTTCTTTTGAATATCTTTTTCTGTACCTCTATGGGCTACACGGTGTGAAAACTTGGACTGCTCCACTTCTATGCAAAGTTCTGTATTGAAAATCAGTTACTCGGCTTATTTTTTTAGGATTAGATTTGCTAAACTGGTTTTCCTTTGATTCTTCTTGAATAGTCTCGATTCTCTTCTACTTTTCAACTGAAGTAGTGGCATTGAGATCGTTATTATATTTCGGAGGTGTTTTTTATTCTTTTGAAAATGTATATTCTTTGGATAAGACTTTGTTGCTTCAAAACCAATTTTTAAGTCGACAGCTTATTTCTTGAACTTTTGCTTGATTCGGCAAAATATAAGGTTCAAATCTACATGTTTATTGATTACTGGGTTCTTTTGTATACTATACTGAAAGCAGTCCTCTGTCACTTTTCGAAGTTTTCAAACGTTTTTTAGTGGGATTTTTAACTTTTCGCTTCAACATGTATTAAAAGAATTCATTTAATATCACGACGTCTGATTTCATTGTATATAGCTGTTATGAGTTGTGCATTGAGGCGCGCTATCCTTTACTACTTACCTTGATAGCATTTCATTTAGTTCATCATGATTAAAAACCAATGTTGTTAGTCTCCTGGAAGTGAGAAAATCTTGTAGATTTCAGTATACGTCAGAGTCAGTCTGTAGAAACTACAGAATCTAAGTTTCATAGTATCTGGTACCCCTTAGCGGGATATCTAAAACGTCAGAACATGTTGCTTTGATGTGAATCTGTAACACTTTGTGTCATCGTTATGTATATCTTTCGATGAATCCTTAACATAAGAAAAAATGAGGAATATATATGTGTAACGACAGAAGACGAAGGCTAGGCAACAGATTGTTTATTGAGAAAATCAAGAGATATTTATAGATTTTTATGTACATTATTGTCAACGGAGAAGCAACGTATTCTGATTGGTTGTTTTCTTGTTGAAGGTTACTCTGTATTGGTTGTGACCGTTTACCAGAAAGTTAAGCCATATATCTGCGAATCCTATGTGGACACGTTAAGTCCTCTGTGATTGGTTGTTGAGTTCCTCAAGGCCAAGCTTTGTTATTGTTTTTTATGACCTTGACTCGGGACGTAATACTGACGTAAATTGTTGTCTACAATTTTGGCTTGTTCGCAACCAGCTCTCACCATATATATATATATATATATATATATATATGTACCAGGCTACTTTTATATTTTTTTTACTAGTAATATTTCAAAGATATACAGCTTGAAGAAGGTACTTACTTACTTTACTTTACTTCGGCTATCTCCTACGGGAGGATGAGCCGGCTTCATGAACGTCTCGAATCATCGCTGCCCAGGCGCGGCAATTTGTAAGAGAGTTCATGAAGTTTCATGGGAATTTGGTACGAGTGATGTCCCCAGAATCGCTCGGCCTTTTGTTTGAGAGTGCAGCTCTAGCCTTTACACAGCCAAGTGTGACCTACAAGGCAGTAGGAGTGGAGTAAGGAGTAAAAAAAAAAAAAAAAAAAAAAGACCGGAGTTCGGTTCATACGCCTTTTTGAATGGGGCCAGACATCCAGGACATCCAACAAGCCCTTAGTCCATACGTCTGCCGGTGAGCTCCAGTGAGCTTCATACGCCAGTCGTTGGAGGTTTGGAATCAGGGTTTAGCCATCTCCCCTAGACCGTCCATCAATGGACAGTCAACCCGGTGGAGAGCGCCGGGTATCCGCTTTCGCCCTCTCACTTAGGTGAGAAACACCTCCGCCACGTGAAGGCAGTGAGTAGGACTTCCTGAGAAGAGGCTATGTAAGACGCCCGGTCATATGGGAGCATTTCAAGAGGTGTGCGGAGGGGTGGCCAACCCGCAGCGCAAGGCACCCACCCCAGACCATCCTGAGGCTTTGAGGAAGGTGAATCGTTACATAATGTAATTAGATGTTAATTGGTAGATGGTGACTAGCAGTGGAATCCAGCATGCACATGCTACATAGTGTTTCTAAAAGTTTTATGAATAGTCGGTTCCCAAATATTCATATATTCTCACAATACAATTTAGAACTACACATGTAGGCGAACAGTACTGTTTTCACTTAGATATCATCAAGCTTTACTCCAACATGCATAATTTTGCAATTAAAATTATTAAATATAAACCAGCCATGGTGATTTGTTATAACTATGATATTATTATATCCTTTAATACCTAGAGGAACATAGGGCTTCAGCCACACGTCTCCATTGCGTTCGGTTCTCTTCTGGAGTTTTCACCTGGCTCCAAGTCTGCCCACATTCTTTCATCTCCTCTTCACATCGCCTCCTCCAAGTCACCCACACACTGACGACCAACTCACAACTTCATTTTCGGGTTCCACTCGAGCAATGGCTTGTCTAGTGACGTCACTTGATGGTTTCTTCAGAGTATGGCCAATCAATCTCCGTTTCTTCCTACCTATTTGCGGTACAGTCGGTTCCTGGTTGGTTCGCTCATTGCCAGAGATCCCTATTGCTGATCTTTTCTGGCTGGCTATCTGATCTTGAGTATTGAGCGAAGGCAGCTGCTGATGAAGGTCTGTAGTTTGTTTGAGGTGCTCTTTATGACGCGTAGGCCAAGTCTCTGATCTGTATAGTAGCACTGACTGGCTTCACATTGAAATTTAAAATCCGGATGCTATTTTTTATGCTGAGTGCTGTTGACCTCCACACAGACTTGAGAGAAATGAAAGCTTGTCTTGCTTTTCCGATTGTTGCTTTGATATCCTCGTCAGTTCCTCCTGTAGTTGAAACGATGCTTCCCAAATAGGTAAAGGAGGTTGTTTCTTTCAGGTGTATCATATTTATGCTGATTGTTGTCTGCTGTTGGTGTTGACCAGGAATCTTCATCACCTCTGTTTTATCTATGTTCACCTGAAGTGAAGTCCTATCTTTGATGCTTCTTCTGCCAGTTTGTTGCTTTTCACTTGTATATCTTCCAGTTTGTGGGAAATCAGACATGCATCATCGGTGAAGTCCAGACCCTTCAAGTATTTTGTGTGGGTCCATTTTATTCCTGTTTCATCGCTGCCCGATGTCTGTCGCATTATCAAATCTACTGCAATCAGGAAAATCATAGGCGATAGTAGACAGCCTTGTCTTACTCCATTCTTTACTTCAAAGGATTCCGTAAGTTTCCCGTTGTGGATTACTTGGCATGCAGCATTGTCGTACAACTGTTGGATGAGATGTATAATTGTCGGTGGCACCCCGTAGTAGCGAAGTAGTTGCCAAATCACCTCTCGATCGATGCTGTCGAAGGCCTTTTCAAAGTCGATGAAGTTGAGTGAGGTAGAGAGGTGACTGCCATTCGAAGCTTTGTTCAGTGATGATCCGTAGTGTGGCGATTTGATCAATACATGACTTGTTTCTCCTGAATCCAGGCTGTATACTATGATAAGATATTACTTATACAATGTACATCTAGTAATAATAATAATTCTATTGGTAATAGAAATGGAGAGGTAGAGCAATTTATGATGAAAAAAAAAAAAAAAAAAAACAGTATGATTAAACAAATAAATGCTCAGGCAGATGTAGTCGATAAAGGCTAAGAAAAACAAATCTTAGATGAATGAAATATGATAAGATTAAGGGATAATAAGAAATGAATTAAAATTATGAATAAGGGTGGTGGCATCATCGATTGGTTAGGTGTTAATTGCCCGAAGGGGGACAATAGCTGTAGCTGTTCTTTTGAATGCATACTTTAGGCCTAACAGATTCGAATGTCTATCGCTTCACCTATATGTAGTAGAAGAATACTGGGTCCTCTGGAAATATTCGGTGGGTTCTGTGATAAACCACTTTGAATGCTTCCGTCTTTTTTACTAAATGTGACAAAACAGAGCTTCTGATGGTTTTTGCCTGTCCTTTGCGAAAACTATGGGAGACGTTCAGGAACACGGTGGCTAAGCTGTCTGTCTAGTAGTATGCCCGATATAACTGTCTCCGCAGGAAGAAGCAGTTGAATTGATAAATACACGCATTGGTGTCCCAATCATTCTCCGGCTACATAATGACAAATACAAGTTTGCTGTGTAAAATGTTCTCTGTATACTTCTGACTAGTCTCTGGGACAAAATTTCGCTTAGTAATTTGAAAATTACCAAATAAACATTTAGGAAAAGCAATAAATTAAGCGAAGAAATGTATTTCTTGACAATTAGTTAATATATGTAAATAAATATTCACTGGGGAAGTCATCACTAAATAAATTGCTACTTTAAAAAAAATTATGATTTCTTCTGCGAGTAATGTCATCATCTCAGGTTTTCCATTCAATTTTTTTCAGATGGTTCTTTAGCGGGTTTTACAATTGGCAGTTGTTTCCCTGTTGTATTTATCCTAATGTTTAATCATTTCACCTTTATGTTTCTTAAAAATAATTTCAGAACCGAAACGTATTATTCATAGAAGTGAATTTGAAGATGCTGGTCGTAGATCTAACATGCAGAAAAGTGAGTTAATGTTTAACAAGAATTTTTTAATCCTTATATATACAATACATTCCTGGAAAAATTATTACTTTTAAAGCTTGCCTTTGAATTTTTGCGAAAATTAAACAGTTTTATGAATAATGAATAGAGTTTGTGCTTTTAAATAAAGCAAGAACAACAGTAGTTTGTACAGAATAATATGGTACCATCATTGTTTATTTCCTTGGCTTATCATCCGTTGCTTGCTTACAGCCTAAAAAAATTATGAGGTTTAAGTACAGAAAAGTTTTAACATACTTGCAAATTTTACATGTTGTCAGTTGACAGAAAGTTCCACAATTTGTGAATAGTCCTCAGAAAACTGCGCTCATATAGTTTTTACACAGGTAGTTCAAGTTGCAACAAAATAAATGTATGCATACAATGGTAACATGTGCCGAAAAGCTTACTTCTCAAGGGAACAAACTCTTATAGTAGCGCTATTACCAGACATCTCTTCGACACGAGTCATGAGGTGGAAATCGAGAAATCCTTTAAAATTATCAATAGACAAAGGAGATCCACTCTCTTCAAGTTTGCCGAAGCAATTTCTATCAAACGCTTCAAACCAGATTTATGTGTGCAGAAAGAAGCAGTTATTAGTCTTTCCTTGCCTTGATAACTGGATGTCTTTTTTTCTCTCATCTGACTACGTAATCTTTGTCTTTAACCCTCACCACCTTTTATAATCTGTAATTTTGCTTGTCTCTTGTCTCTATGATTTGAGTTGAACTCAGTACATTGTTACCTAACTTATTATTCACTACGCATCTAAGGCACATTTCATCTTTATTACGCAACTCCTTTACCATTATATGCATACATTTATTTTGTCGCAGCTTGAACTGTCTGTATAAAAACTATATGAGCACAGTTTTCTGAGCACTATTCACAAATTGTGGAACTTTCTGTCAACTGACAACATGTAAAATTTGCAAGTATGCTAAAAATTTTCTGTACTTAAACCTCATGATTTTTTAGCTGTAAGTAAGCAGCGAATGAGAAGCCAAACGAATAAACAATGATGATACCATATTATTCTGCACAAACCGCTGTGGTTTTAACTTTATTCAAATCCATCAAGGGAATAAGTGCATGAAGTGTGTGCTTTTAAGTGGATTTAAAGTGATACAGACAGTGTAGACCCCAAATGTGATCATCTACGATCATTTATTGCAGATATTAGGGCTAGGGATAGAGTATTAGGTAAGGAGTGAAAGTGAATCGATGAGATGGCTGAGACCCTTGTTACTCACATCATGTCATCGCCTTTTGCCTCGAGCAATGTTAGCTGACGATATAGTATTCGGTGTGAAAAGAGTTAAGCCTGATTTTATCCAAACATGACATGAATCCATGATGTCTGACAGTTGGTTTAAATCATGTAGGTGTGGGTGGGTAGGTGGGTGTATATACTACTTGGTCGGAGTCATCAGGACACTAAGAACCAGTGACTTGAGACTACCGGTGAGATGATTCGACTATCGACTCGGAATGGCACAGATCAGATCTGCTGTTATTCTTTCTCATGTACATTTCTTCTCATTATAATCCTACTTTTGTGTACTGTATAATGAGAGTAGCAACTTAAACTGTTACACTTCTGTGCATAGTTCCATGTTGAAGACTCGGTCAGTCATGCAGATAAACACAGTAGCTTGCGTTAGATCCTATAGTCCTATAGGTTAAATATGTTCTAATTCAACCGGCTGAAATAAAAGATAAGTTTGTAAATTATCATTTTTAAGTATTAGTGTTGCAGGGATTTGATTAGTTACAAGTTTGATCATGAGTTGGGGCACCATTGAAAACCAGGGAATAATGAAAAGTTGTTTTGTCCTCGTTTGGGACTCCTCATCAGTATGCACAGAACTGATTTGGAACTCAGGAGTCCCATTTGTAGACGGAAAGTCCTGTGTTTTAATCCTGGTGGGGCGCGTAGTGATGAAGATTCCCAAAAGTGGACGAGGCAGCTGTCCAGTAATCCCTAATATTCATGGTTTCCCTAAACTGATTTCAGCTCGTGCTAGTGATCAAACTCATAAATTAGTGTTATTTCGTTGACAATATATATATATATATATATATATAAGCTAAACGCTGAAGTTTCAGTAGCAGTGGTGTTTAGATTTTAGGGGGTGGGGGG
>OX235263.1:36289941-36331689 GCA_944472135.2 Trichobilharzia regenti
TCTCACTTATGTATTCACTTCGAACGCCTCGCTGAGTTTCCCGGTGTGGGTCACTTGACACGGAGCATTGGCATGTAGCCAGCTGTTGAACAAGGTTGATAAAGACTTGAGCACAGCACGCCTTAGTGTTGAAGTAGTTTCCAGATTACTTATCGGTCAACGCTATCGAAGGCCTTTTTGAAATCGATGAAGTTGAGATGGAGTGAGATCTGACTGCCATTCTATGCTTTTTTATGTGACGACGATGGGTAGAATTGGAATTTGATTAGCACATGATTTGCCTTTCCTGAATCCAGCTTGTTCCTGTGGGCAGAGTTCTATATCCAGTTCATCCTTTATTTTCTCCAGGCTGACTCGACTTAGTACCTTACTTGGTGTGGCCAACAGCATTATTCCACACCAGTCAGTTCTTTCAGATGAGAGGCCTTAGCCGCCCTTCTTTGGTAGTTTGACAAGGTAGCCGGGCTTTCTTCTAATCGGTAGTCACCTTTCCTTCTTTCCAAACGTTTTGCAGTAATGGAGTGAGAACATCACCCGTAATCTCTGGGGCCGTTTTCAGTGCTTCCAGAGGAATTCTGTCTGGTCCTGCTACCTTCCCGGACTTTAGTAGCTTGGTCGCATTCAGGATTTCTACTTTCGTTGGAGGATTGGTGTCAACTAGCAGGCAGTTCTGTGCATGCTGTTAGTGGTTGTGGTATTTCTGGGCGAGTTGCAAATGATGGTCTATGCAAAAGTCCTTTGAAGTGATCAGCCCATTGTTTTATTTGTTCCTCCCGTAAACATCTTTTATTGGTTTCATCATCTGGGTTGATCTCTTTCCAGATGGAGACCTGGTTATCTGATATAATGTTATCAGGTCTCTTTTACCTGCAGCCTGCCTGTTATACTTCAGTTGCCAGTGTGTTGTAGAACTGTCGTTTGTCTTTCCTAGCATTTTTCTTCACTTGTATATTCAGTGCAATCTACACTGAACTCAGCTTCTCCTTCTGTTGTCCATCTTTGCATTGAGTCATCTTCTCTTTCACCATCCTCCTCTCTTCTATCAGCTTCTAGATATCCGTTGAGAGCCATTCCTTGTCTTGTCTCTTCATTCTTCTTAGGACAGCTGTACACGTTTCCTTGAACATCACCTTCAGAGAGTTCCAGTTTTCTTCCTCACAGGTCTGCTCAGTGATACAACGTAGTGTCTCTGACTTTGCTCTAATATTTGTAGTGAAAGCATTTCTTGTAGTTTTGTCCTTCAGTTTCTGAATACTTAACTTGAATTGTGGCTTGTCTCCAGTTGTTCTGAAGGATTTCAGTTTCATCTTGAAGGTTCCTTGAACTAGGGATGATGGTCTGAGCCCAAATCTGCTCCCCTTCTCGACTTTGTATGCAGCAAGCTGCGTCTCCACTTCCTTGAGCAGTATTAAGATGATTTTTATCTGGTTTGTGGTGTCTCCGTCAGGCGAAGTCCATGTTGCTCTGTGTATATCCTATACATATACTTTGGTGGGACACTAGGTATTAATTAATATCACGCGTTCAGTCCTTCGTTTGCTGCAGAGTGAACTGCGGCTCACCATTACTGTGCATTCTGAATTCTTGTCTGTTGGTTAGAGGTAATCGACAGGGAAGCCTTGGACGTAAGTTTCATGTTTGTTGGTACTCATCAGTCAGCAAGGCGTATCTGCGATCTTGAAGGAAACTCATCTCTGTTTTTAAATTCGAACTTGGATCACCCAGTGCTGCGGTTGGAGATGTTACCACTGACCTCCTAATGGACTTTAATGGGCACCTTGATTGAACACTACTTTGTAGTAACTGAATTCATGTAAGCCCGAATACCTTAGTGGTAACACATCTGACTGCAACAGTACTGGGTGACTCAGATTCGTACCTCAGAAGGGCACCTAAGTTCCTTCAAGACTGCAGATGCACCTTGGTGATTGCCAGTAAACACAAAACCTAGGTTCAAAGCTTCTTGCCAATTTCCTCTAACATCTAATGTATCCGCCGCATAACTGACCTTTATTGTAACGACCACAAATATAATATTTTATAATTGTAAGAACCTGAAGAGAAATTACTGAAAAGAATATTCTTCGTTCAGATTGACTTTTAATTCATAATATGAGAATATTTCACACTATCACATCTAACATCAATTCAGAATATATATATATATATATCTTTTTATTTTCGGTTGTATTTTGGGGATGTAGCCTGTCCAATCAGTCTGTTCCTAGTTCAAATCCTGCCCCCCACCCTCAATTCAGCCTACGTAACATAATAGAGTATCACCAGTCCTCACACACAATAAATTTTATGGCTTGTAGTCTGGTACATGGAAAATCTTTTACCACGAGTGATTGAGTTTTGGAGATAAAGAAAAATCCCAAGAAAAGTAAAAACTAATTTTTAACTTGGTCGTTTACACACACATACACTTCATCCAAGTCATATTCTACTATTTAACAGATAATCAATTAACTAGTACAGTGGAATATAATACCCCCATATACATTACCAAACAAAAATGTTATTTCATCATATGACGTGCCTTACACACGCTATTTGTATACGAATAAGTCAATAGTTGGATAATATTTCACTCATGATATATATATATATATATATATATATATGTTAACTCTCTATTGAACAGTTCAATGATTTCATTTCTGATCAATTAATCGATATTCCTCGGGGTTTTTTTCTCTGTTCGCGCCTGTCTTCTATTTTATTAATTGGTTTTTCCAAAAAAACAAGAAGTATGTGTAGGATAAAGGTTTAAAGGGTGGGTTAATGTATATATTAATCCCTAAATCAATAACTTCATGCCACTGTTGTATACATATGATCCTTTTCTCTTCCTTGGGAAACATAAGCTTCCAAACTGTTGAAGTTTCAGTACAGTTGGTATTCGTTTTTCTAGCCTCTCACCCAACACCCATTCATTTTTGGCTACTAGTAAAGTGTTTATCTGAACTCAGCTCCTGGAACAGGTCTTCCTAGTAATCCAAGCTATGAGTCACTCATTGTTTACGAGCTGGTGGTAGTACCCACTTGCCCAGGCTAATTCAGATGGAGTAGGATTCGAACCCAAGACCCACCAACCGAAAACTCGGTGCTTAAGCCAATCAATCATATCTTTGAGGCTAGTAAATTAGGTGAAGCTTTAGAGTGTACCACTCGGAAGGAATTGAACTCAGACTTTCGATGTAACTAGTGACTAATCTGCCACTCAACCACTAACGCATATCTTGTCGTACTATTTTTATAAGAAAATAAATGTGTTATGATGGAGCATTATTGGTTTATGAGGTTGCTTAACTGACTAAACAGACACAACATTATAACCAACCGATCACTTGAAAGTATCTTCTGTCTAAAGAGATGAACACAAAGGTCAGACTGAGAAGAACGACAACAACCTGTACTAGACAAACTAAATAGTATCATTATACTTAACAAATCCTCAGTAATTGAAGCCACGAATAAATAAACACATCCGATTGGTTATATATAACCACGGAAAATTAAGCCATAAATAAACGAATCAAAAATTGTCCAATCAGGTTAACATGTCACTGCATGCATAAAAGTCATGTCTTCATGGCTAACAAAGATGTTTAGTTATCCTAACAAAATTATCTTTGATTTTTATAGAAAAAGCACATTCACAAGGCAATACACACACTTCCTTAGTTACGTACCCATTAAATATAAAAGAAATGTTGTTAAAGGTCTTACGAACAGAGCAAGAAAGATATCTACGGCTGACCTCTTGCAAAAGGAATTTGAATATATTCACGATTCCTTAACGGAGATGGGCTATCCAAGTAGTTTCATAAAGAAACATATTAAAACATCAGAGAGAAAACCTGAGACTCTGACTGCACGTAAAAAGCCTCTATTTATTAAGTTACAATTTAATGGTGACTTATCTAGAGAGACTTTGTTCCAGAAACTTCCCAGGAGTATACGAAGAACGTTTTACGCAGCATACCTATGTTTGTCATTCTCTAGCCGATGAATGATTGGGACGCGAACGAAGGATAAGCTTGATAGTTTTGCCACATCTATGTTCATTTATCAGTTCAACTGCACCTGCAGTGACAGTTATGTTGGGCACACTACTACTAGACAGCTTAGCCAACGTGTTAGTGAACATCTCCCATCATGGTGGTTTGGCAAAGGACAGACAAAAACAATCTGTAGCTAAATTTTGTCACATTTAAATGATAGTGGTCATGTAGTGGAGAAAACGAGAGCTTTCAAAGTAATTCATCGCATCCCACCGAATCTTTCCAATAGACTTCGTATTCGTCTACTGTGCACACAGCTGAGACGATAGGCATTCGAACAACTATTAAACCTAAACTATGGATTCCAAAGAAGTTCTTACAGCCCTTATCCCTCCTTTGTTGGCCTATTAAGACATAACCAGCTGGTGACCTCTACACCACCCCTTGTTTATATTTTCAACCCCTTTCTTATCATCCCTTAGTCTTATCACATCTTCATTAAAAACGTGTCTGATTTACTTCCCTTGCAATCAGTCTAGCATTACTTAATCGGTTCATTTGTTTTTACTAGCCTTTGTCAACTACTTCCACCTGAACATTTGTTTGTTTGTTTAATCATGCTGTTTTTTCACTATTCGTGTTATCACAAATTACCTCACTTTTTTCATCCTTATTATTGATAAAGCCATTATTATTAGTAGTAGTATTAGTATTATTATAACTTAATTTGTATTGTCAATAAAAACTAACTTGGTTTGTTTTCTGGTTTTATACTTGCCTACAGCTGTTACACGTCCTAACAGCAATAATTCAAGATTGAATCAAGTATACTCCATGAATCTATCAAGTGAATCACTTTCAAATCATTATAATAATCATGCGTTAAATCTACCTGCGTCAGATTCATCTAATGGACAGTTTGCATCGATTACAGACGATACAGACATGATGTCTAGAGTCAATTCAGAGAATGATATCAAACCACAACAATATCAACAGTTGTCTTTACCATCGATGACACTGATGGCGACGGCGCCAACAACAACAGAAACGTCTGCTACTCCTACCTCCACTACCTCTGCAACAACTCGTAAACGTACTCCATCATCATCGTCGACGGCGTTTAGTAATCAAGAAAATAATAAAAGCAGTAAATTATTGAAAATTGACTCATTATCACAAATGACAGTATCTTCACCAAATAAGAATAATCATAGTAACAAGACGAAACAGACTACTAACAGTGGTAGTAGCAGTAGTACACAAGCACCCATAGATGATTTAAATGAAGATGAACGTCAAAGTTTATTTGATATAGCCAAGGCTGCAACAGCTGTAATGCTTTTAGCCTCATCAAATTCTAGTCCATATCGACAGAATAGAACAAGGCGAGCAAAAATGCCTATATCACCTATTCGTAAAAACAATAATAATAATAATAATAATAATAATAGTAATGTTAAATCAAAAGTAACAAGTCCAAATAGTAAACTTCATAGAAGTATTACTCCATCACAGAAGAAAGCGTTAATATCTGCGTGTAAAAGTCATGAGAATCTATCTAGTGATAAAATGAAATCACTTGCACAAGATTTATGTCTTCCTTATAAAACGGTTAGTTGTATTTATTTACTTGTTTATTGTATCTCACCATTTTCTTTTAATTATATTCCTTTTTTGTCTACACTTTGGCTTGTTTACATGATCCCGTTAGGTAAGGAGGGGAAGTCAATCGATAAAGTAGTGAAGTTGTATCGATTTAGATGGTTAGAATACGTGCTAAGTATGCCAAGCCTTCACCTTCTCTGTTTCGAACAATTTTAGCCAGCATAGGATTAGATTGAGAATCAATCTACAAAGTCTTGGTTAGTTTGAGTGAGCCACTTGGAGAGGTTCACTGTTGTCTTAGCTGGGAATCGAACCTGGACCTCCCACGTGGCTAGCGCCAAATTTACCATTGAGTCACCAAGGTTTAAATGTAGAGAAATATAACAGCACCTAAGTGGGTTGTCAAGTCAGTCCTTCTATACCGGTCAGAAACTTGCACTGCGTGTCACGAAAAGGATTTCCAACAAACAATTGCCTGCTTCGCTGGCTCCATACTGAAGTTTAAATGGCCGGCTGCCGGCCAGAAAGAATTAGCAACAAGAAACTCTGTCTTGATGGTGTTAGATGGTTGGAGGCAATCGGCACGAAGCCTTGGACCTTGAAGGAACTCATGTCCCTTCTGAGATTCGAACCCGCGTCACCCAGTGCTGCAGTCAGAGATGTTACCACTGAGCTATTCGGGCCCGCGATTGACCTCCTGTAGGACTGTAGTGGATATTTTGATTTGACACTAGTAACTAGTGTCAAATCAAGAAACTCTGTCTGGCAACAAACCAACAGGCGAGTGCCGATTGCTCAACAAATATTTAGGAGAAAATGGAGGTGGATCGGTCATGCGTTGAGTAGACCGTCGGATGACATCGCGCGCAATGCAGGCCACTGCTCGAGTAAAGTCCCAGTGGGAAGTGGCGACGAGTGGGTCTTCGGTGCGAGGGTGACATGGAGGAGATCATGGGGCGAGGAGATGTGAGATTATGGTCAGTCGTGGACCCAGCTGAAGAGCACGGCTTTAAATAGAACAAAACGGCGATGTGTTGTTGAAGTCCTACTTTCCACTCGGAATCCAAGGGAATAATACTAATATAATAAGTTTGTCCTACCGTATTAATGTATGTTAGTATATTTTTAAAAAATGTGACTTTAATTGCTTACATACTTCATTTTCTACGGAATCTTTTCATAAAGCTTTTGCTACTTTTGCAGAATTGCATTCTAGCAATTTATCTGTCATATTCATGAGTTCTTCTATCAAATTTTTTCCATTCATGACAGAATTTATCAATAAATCATTTTGCAAACTATTACATTTGGGGATTCCAGAAGTAATTAGTGTACGTCATCAATTCCTGTTAGGAAGTCAAAGAGTTATCTGGAAAGAGTAGCAGTAATATCTACACACCTACACATGTGTTTAATGTCAAATTTTTCTTGAATTATATGAAAGAAAATCATCGGTAAACTAAAAAACGACTCCATATCAAGTCAGGTCACCAAGTGGCATTGAAAACTACCAAGTTGTACTAGATAGCCGTTTCGTCCTAGTTTAGTACTCTTCATCAATATGCACCCATGACCCCATTGGGAATCTTTATGTCATGAGGCGTACCCGTAGACCATTCAACCAATAACCTATGAATTCTAATTTCCGTCAACTTGTGATATATGGATGGCGACCATCTGCCTGACTTGATGGACTTTGTTGGTGACAACTAGGGTTCCAGACAATATCATCCTGTAATTAATCATTAGCAAAGGTTCAGTTAATATAAGTATAAAATTTGGGCACTGTGCTGGTAGAGTATAATTCCATTATAGATAAGATTTTACTTTGATAAGTCACACAGTGTTACACAGTAATATTAACTGATGGCGTTTCGAGCATTAATTATTGCTCTTAATCATATCAAGCTACTCACACAACTTTCTTGCTTCATTTATATACATGTGTGACTAAATATCTGAATAAAAATCAATATGGGATAATGTACATTCAGAAATAATAATACGAGTGTTGTTGATCAATTACAGTCACATGAGAAATAAGACGAATGTTTTTATAGTCATAATAAGTAACTTGTTGGAATGTTGTGATGTGCTTGAATTGAAATAGAATTTCGAGATTATCTATTATCCTCCTCTGATTTGACTAGTGGTAATAATATCTTCCATATCTCAGGTATTTGCATTGAGTCATTTCTGTTGCATGTGCTGTTTTGTGTGTAGACTCAATGAACCAGGATTCAGTAATCAATCTCTCTCGCTCTCCACCTACATAGATTACTTCTTAGAATCTTAACCCTCTCCCACCCTATTGTGTGGTTGTATGTTAACGCATGTAGTGCAATTGCTGAGCTTTTTTCGAAATTACGTATCTTCTCTGGGTCAACCATTCTTACCTTACAGGATTTCAACATGAGCTGACATAAGTTAGAGAACCATTGGGAAACCTGGGAGTACTGGACAGTTGTTTCGTCCTGAAGAGTCCCAAACTAGGACGAAACAGCTGTCCAGTACTCCCAGGTTTCCCAATGGTTCTCTAACTAATGTCAGCTCATGTTGAAATCCTGTAATCAGTCAAATCCCTACAAACCAACATTCTTACCTTAGCCAAATTCTTGTTCCACCAATCTGATTACCCCCGATCTACTAGTTTGACCTATATAGTTGACCTCACAGTCACTGCAGGGTATTTTGTAAATTATATTATTTTGTTGAATTGGGTCCACCGGGTCTTTTAGCCTACAGAGGTTCAATTAACTTCAAGTGTTCATTTCTGAACATCAATTTGTCGTCACATGGTACCCCCAACACACACACGCACGAAGTTGTTTTGTTTCATAACCTATTAAAAAAATGTTAAGTTATCCATATTTTTGCGTTCATTATGAAATTTTGCTTTCATTGTATAATTTATCATCATCCAGGTTTTCAATTGGATTCAAGAATATCAGTCATCTTGCCTTCGGGATAATTGTCTGCAAACACCTATTAAAATTGAATCAGATATCAATCATGAAAGTGATGAGAATGAAAGCTCTAATGAAATAACCAATCATAAATCATTAACAAATTCTTCTCTTTATCATCAAGGACAACGTAATGAAACAATCGTCCAATCGTTGACATCATCATCATCAACAACAACACCGACATCAACATCAACTACATCAATCGCCTTATCTGAAAATAATTGTTCACAGAGACAAATTCAACACAATCGTCGTAAACCAATTAATCCAACTAGGCTTGCATGTGCAATAGTTGTCAATTCACCGAATAAATCATTACACGATAATCACCATCCTCATCCTCACCATCATCATCATCGTCCTTGTTTGTCAAATACAAATGATCATGAAAATTCAATAGTTCCCGTTACTTGATGATTGATTATGATGATGACGATAACGGAATAGTTTTCTTTTCTATTTTTCTTGTCACTTAAAGTATACAGACACAAGTTGGTTTTTTTTAATATATCCTTTCTCTGAATCAAAAGTCAGGGTCTTTTATTATTATTATCATCACTATTATTATTATTATTTCGTACATGTGTGTGTTTGTGTGAGGTATACTGCCCTGCTCTATATTATTACTGCATTTCATATAACATTAATGGTAATAATAATGATAGTAATGATAATTATTATGATTACCGTTTTTTGTATCAGTGTTTTTTATTTATTTCCTATTTCCGGTGAAATCCTAATCATAATTTATCCTATTTTTCCATTCGCTGTTTTGTTTTCTACTTTTAAAAGAAAAATACCAAATAATTATATGATTATACTAACATTTATTATCACTACTACTACTATCATTACTTATGATTGATTGATTGATTACTCACAACAAATAGTGTGTCGAATAATCAATTTTTTCTCTTTTTATATTATCCTTAATTATGCATATATAATCTTTTTTATTTCCAGCCTGGTTTTTTTTCTATTCACATTGATTTCTGACCATTTTTAAAAAAAACAACTAAAAGGTGATTTCATTTGTATATAAACAAGTGCTGTAAGATGCACCCCTGCACATGTATATGTGTGTGCGTGTATATTGACTAGAATTTTTATTCCCTACGCACCTATATATATATATACCTTTTCACACCTATCAATCTAAGATATCCATCTGTCCATCTATCTATCTATTTAAATATCCAATTAGCGAGTTGTGTGTGTGCGTTGCGCCTGCATGCGTAGGCGTTGACGTGTCTCTTATTTCTTAAATTTCATTTGTCATATCTTTGTCTATTCTTTTGGTCAACTTAATGTATAAGATTTTATATATCGCACACACACACATATACGTATATGCATTATTTTTCTACTTAAGCATTTTTTAATTCCTAATTGTCCCCCTCACCAACCACGTTAGCCACAACTGCCGCCAGCCACATTGTACTTATTTTTCTTTTGTCATATCAATGTTGTCTTTTTACTTTATCTTTCAACCCCCCTCCCTACCTCTCTATTTTGGTTTCAGGACCAGTGAACTTATCGGTATTACGAATACTATAATTATGTAATTAATTGGCGCTATTTTATTCCTTTTGTAATCATTATTACTGTTGTTATTACTCCTACTACCTACCTATATGTATATGTGTGTGTGTGTATTTTCTTACGATTAATGTATAATTTCCTGTTGTTTTTTTTTACACCTGTTATTTATTTATATTGGAAGAACAAACAAAACAGTACTACTAACAATGCGTTCATCAGTAATCCAGTTAGTGCATTTGTGTTTTCCAAAAAGGTTTTTTATTTTATATTCCTACCTATTGTCTTCAATATTGGATTATTCTTGCACAGATATATATATATATATATATATATATATATATATATATATATATATTAATTCAATGAATACTTTCTCTTTCCTAATTGTATTTGATATATATATACATGTATCTCTGTGTGTATGTATGTTTATGTTTAGACTCTTATGTCATTCGACAATTTGTATATGTATGTATACTAATCAGAAACTCTATTTTAATGAATTTGTGGTACATTACAACAGAGGCTGTTTTGTTTTATCAAAGTTGTGTTTACTCCTCAGTACATCTTGTTTTCTTGGATTACTTTGCGTCTTAAGTGGAATATGTAGGGCTTCAAGCTTCGAAGTCTTATATGCTGAGTGTGTTGTTTTAACGGGATGGGATTGCTAACCTTATCAGCAGTATACTAAGCGAGGTTTAGGAGTGCATCGACCTGGAATTGAACGTGGACTACTTCATTTTGAACGGTAGATATTTTACCCTTGAACCTCCAGTGCACTTTCCAGTACTTAATGATGGTAATTAGTACATTTTCGTATCTGGATTGGCGTAGCCAAGGCTAGGATTTTATATTTACACAAACGACCAGACTAGGAATAGACGCAGTGATCCCAAATAAGCTATTCACTCATGTATCATTGAGGTTGCTGTATATTTAACCCCTCCTGGTGAAATAAATTTAGCTCCTCGGAGTATGCTTAATACGACTTCCTATTTTCCAGGCGTTTTGAAATCTTACTTTAACAACAGAAGGCAAGACACGGAAGCCAAGGTATATTTTCAAGTGATCAAACAGCTATTATTATATTATCATTGTTTCATTTAATTCCTAGAGGAACATAGAACTTCAGTCGCGCGTCTCCATTGCGTTCGGTTCTCTGTCACCTGGCTCCACGTTTTTGTCCACATGCTTTCATCTCCTCTTCACATGACCTCCATGTCAACCTCACGCTGACGGCCAACTCGCTGGTTCCTATTCGGGCTCCACTCGAGCGATGACCTGTCACTTGATGGTTTCCTCAGAGTATGGCTGATCCACCTCCGATTCTTCCTGCATATCTGTTGTGCAATCGGTTTCTGCTGGGTTGGTTCGTTCATTGCCAGATATCCCTGTTGCTGATCTTTTCTGGCTACTTGAGTAGTATTGAGCGAAGACAGCTGTTGACGAAAGTCTGTAGTTCGCTCGAGGTGGCCTTCTTGACGCGGCGCTGTGCTAAGTCTCTGTGTAGAGTAGCACTGGCTTCACACTGGAGTTGGAAATCCAGATCTTATTTTTCATGCTGAGTGCTCGTGACCTCCATACAGACTTGAGAGAAATGAAAGCTTGCCTTACTTTCCCGGTCCTCGTGGTATTGTACTATGAGGATAATGTTCTGTTGGAGAACACTTTGTGTATCACACCACCATACTACAACTGGTTTCATATATCTTGTAATTACTGTTAAGATTATTTATAAAGTAATATCCTAAATGGTTATACTATCTGCGTGACAACAACTGAAGGTAGATGAAATTAGGATATCTAAAGATTTTCTGCTTGATCTATTCATAGTGGGGTCGCTATTGTTGTTGTTTTATTTGCCATATTTCTTCATACAAACTTTCAAATACACCATTTTAATGTAAAGTACAGATTGAGCCGTTAAAGTTGTTATTAAAGTTTTATTTTTCCAGTTTATCCGAGGATCAAGAGGGAAAGTATGTTTTAAAACTGTGTTAACATAATCTTAAAGATGATTTCAAAACTGTCAGTAGAAAGATCCAATTTTAGTGTTCAATCAGCAGTAAGTATTCCCCTGTAACCTAAGCGATTAGTCTATATTGTCAGAATGTCATCTTATAGTTTCACTTTACTGTTCAAGTAGAGAAGCTAATCCAATCGGGAGATATAATGATGTGGTTTTGGAGTCCCAGGCTAAATAAACAGTGACATTAACCACCTATGACAGTTTTTCGGATACATTCTTGACTGGTGCTAGCATCAGACATAATACCAGATGGCTTCTGACCTAAAGCTTACAATGGATTGACTTGCTACCAGTTAGCAATGGAGAAAAGCAATCTCCTGAACTTTGACCTTGAGTTGTATCCTGTCTGTGAAAAAACTGGATTAAAAATTGGTATCTACAAAACTTTTACACTCCTAAGCTTTTGACGATGATGCCAGGTTTGGATTAAGGGGCCGATTAAGTAAATATATTATCATTAACCATTTCTTTCGACACTGCAGCAATAATCACTTTGATGAAGCTAGAATTCAAGGATTTTGATCATCATGAGTTGGTGCAACCTTATCCAAAGGTGTCGGCCGCTCACTCGAAGTGTCAATTAATACTAATCATGGAGCTTCGCAATCTCAGAGACAGTGATACACTGCTTAGTGTCACTTCCGTAATGATGAAAGACTACTCGAAAGATGAATTACATAAGGAAAGGTGGTCTCAGACAACGCAAAAAGCGGTTTAGCGAAACTTCTCATAAATTTAAGCAATTAATGAAATCTCAGTGTCCATCATATACACGTGAGTGACAATGCTTTTTAGCGGTAAATAATACCCCCATATTATTGGTCAACAACACCCTTCATTCCGTATTAGATGCGGACTCTCACTATCTAAGCCGACTTGCGAAGCTGAGGGCAACTGGTCAAGCGTTCATGCCGTTTGCCACGCCGTTGTGTTGCGTCCAGTCGTTCGGGTACGAGTACCAGATACTTAAGCACTCAACGTTTCTGACACCGAAATACATCTCTAATTTTAGAAGATCAGTTTGTTTCCTTGATTTGTCTCTGGTCCCAGTAGAACAAGGACAGTGGGGGTTACAGAATGAATAGTTGGGTTAGCATACAGCATCTCTTGCGCAATAATTGACTTCCTTCATCTCCAAAAAGGATACAAACAGCTTACAAACACCAGTCTATGATAGTAACTGGAAAAAAACACATAAGCTCCATCCCAGAACAACCCATGTAGGTTATATTTTAGACATAGAATGGAAGAAGACATTGGCGTTATGTACTGGTCGAGAATCTAATAGTCCTGACGCAAGAAAGACGGAAATCAGAAGACCACTAGGTTTGCGATGATACTTCTGTTTTCCAAACAGAAGGAGAATCAATGTCACACAAGAGTGTGAGAGCAAAATATATGAATGTCCGAACAAGTGTGAACACGAGTGTGAGCGAATATTCAAAATGAATAAATCAATAGACTGTCCTAACATGATTGGCTAATTATTATTGGAATATCGATCCATATATACATAGCAAAATATATCAGACTATCAAACAAAACACACATATTATATGCATATATATATCAACTGGCTGACCTAATTTTCCCCCATCTTTACAATAATTACTGGAAACAAGCTGTTCATCGATTGGTTTTCTGGACACAAACAGAATGAATATGCTAGCCTCTCAAATGGGGCGCAACTGATGCTGGAAGAAATGTCTGACAATGAGCAACTAGATGACCTTACGCCACACAAATTAATCGGGCATTTTTGCTTGTTTCTTGCCATCAAGTACAACTGATATTTACTATAGTGACGTTACGAATTGTCTTAAAATTTCAGACGCCTTGAACACATAGGTCTTAACTGCCTCCCACGTTTTCCTTTGTCTTCGGGAAACGCAAACTAACAAATTAATAATTAAAAATGAGTTGTGTGTTATTGAAGTGGCTAACACTCTCTTCCACTTCCCAAAATTTCGGCTATCATAAGTCCTAGTATTATTCGACCTTTTGACGAATTGTAAGCATCCGCACTGCATAGGGATAGAAAAAGCATAGACGCTGACCTGTAGTCATTAACGATAAAGTGGCGTACCGCTACCTGGATCTACGACATATCTACGGCGTAATGGTAACCAAGCTAGGCGAAATCGTATGCACTGCATTTTTCCTTATTGAGAGAGGAATCGAAAATCTAGCTTCCCTATTTATTAAAGCAATCTGTAGGGAGCGGTAGTTTAAGAGATGGACAGAAAATTTATCTCTGATTACAGCCTACCTTCTTCAAATAAATCTTACGACAGAGTGGCTTGACTAGCAGTTAAAGTCAGAATTCCAACCGGAAAAGTACTTCAGTGGAATAAGTCACTTCTCCAGGAACTTAGCTATGCGGAAATTATAAAAAGAACAGCACCACGGTTACAACAGCCTGTCGATCGACGTTATTTCGTATAACTTACAGTGAGATGAACAAATGACGGTTATTTGGTAGGCTGCATAACTTACAACACATACTGTTACAGCACGGGAAGGAAATAATATGTCAATGGATTTATTCGCTCAATTCAGTGAATTTTTGCAATGCCAAAGTCCAATGGTTCTGTAGGAGTGTCGAGAATGCATCCATCTTCCCGAACAGGTAGTGAGTTTATGCAAATTCACCTATCGCTTTACTATTATTTTCAGAAAACCATTAGTTTGTATGATATCCTCAACAACCTGGTTAATCGTGACCAAAAGCAACGTGGTTTATGTAGTATTTAAGTATCTGGGGATAATCTTCTTTAGCCAAGACAATTGGAAAGCAGGTATCAGAAAACCACAGTGAGTGACGCAATACATGAAGGCTTCATGTCTTAAATGGAAATACAAGAGGTGCCTATTTCCTTCAGAATTAAGCTTGAACTCGAGCAGCATAAGCTAGTTGGGCGCACCAGTACTGGAAATGAGCATTCGTGAAATATAGAAATACTCCATCAGAAAAAAGAAAGTACACACTTCCTTCTCATAATTAAGTAATAGATTTGACTGATATGACTGTGATACCAGTAGCCGTCCATCTGAGTAAATGATTAATTCGTTGTGATTATGATGCCTATTATTATTATGATTGTTAACATTATAGCCATAATGAATATGAACGCTGTTATTATTACAGCACTCAGTATCAAAAATTAGATCCGGATTTTCAACTCCAATGTGAAGCCAGTCAGTGCTACTATACGGATCAGAGACTTGGCGCGTCATAAAGAGCATCTCAAACAAACTTCAGACCTTCATCAAGGCGGCCTTCTTAAACCATTGTGCTACCGAAATTACTTTCTTCCAAAATGCTTAATTTCATTTGGATTTATCATTGTTTTAATCGTCCAGTTATATCAGATGACCTTTACATAAACTTTTGCGATGATATAACTTGCTCCCAAGTAAACGCTGTACAATTCTTCAACGAAATGAAGATATACTTTAGATTATTAATTTACATGTGAATCCTGTGTGAAGAAAAAAGTACTTTGGAACTGAATAGCTGAAAATTTTTGTACCTTTTATTCCCATACTGTCTTTAATAAAGCTTTACCATTATAATTATTATTATTAACAGCTGTCTTTGCTCAATACTTCGCTCAAGATCAGATGGCCAGCAAAGATCAGCGACAGGAATCTCTGGGAGTGAACCATCACAGCAGGAACCGATTGTGAAACAAATAGACCCGAAAAAGTGGAGATGGATTGGCCATACTCTGGGGAAACCACCAAGTGACATCACTAGACAAGCCATCGCTAGAGTAAAACCGATAGAAAGGGCAGGGGAGAGTTGTTCGTCAGCGTAAGGGTGACATGGAGGAGGTTATGTGAAGAGGAGATGAAAGCATGCGGGCAGACTTGGAGCGGGGTGAAAATTTGGCAGAAAACAGAAGGCAATGGAGACGCGCGGATGAAGCCCTATGTTCCTCTAGGAATTAAAGGATATAATAATAATATTATTATTATTACAGATGTTGGTATTGACATCATTTGTCATAAAGACTTTGTTATTAGTGTTGACATTCCTAATCAAGTTTTGGGAGTTACCGTATTACCTGCTCGTAAGTATTTTTATCATTTTACGATACTTCTACGGATCTACTAGATGTCAGTTGACTGAACGAGTTGTGAACTGCTTTCAGTTTAAAGAGCTAATTAGCTACTCACATTTATTGTTGGTAAAATGTTTACTTGCAGATGCTAATCAAGCAGCCATCTGAAAATTGGTTGCTATGTTGTTTATTCAGATCACAACACTCAGCTTAATGATACTCTTCTTAAACTTTTTCAGACTTGTGGGGAAATATATCTATTCCGTGTGCAGATGGGACTTACTGATTATAACGAAGGTTTGCTCACCAGAGTTATCTGTACAACCGAGATCTAATTTTCATGTAATAAACACCTTTTCAGTTTCTGTCTTCCTTCTGTTGTAACGCGACTGAACTTTAGGAACACTAGTAACATGCGCTAAAGTGGAAATTAAGGGTAAACTATTAGAAAACAATGAATCGTCTTGTCGACGAGATTAGATATATAGATAGTCATGTAGTATGTTCTCTGGCTGTAAAGCGTGGGTACTTTGTCTTGAACCAATGCTGTCACGGTAGTTTTTCCTTACTGGTGCACAACGACGTCTAGAGTTCAGCAGCGCATTTTCTTCTGGAGATCTCTTTTTTACTTTGCAATTGACTGTGAAACGCACGTCAGTTGAGAGGTTCTCCTGATGCGACAGAAATTTCTAGACGCTTGGTAATTTGCATAACGCATATGAGATATGGACTATTTACTTTCTTAGGCAGCAACATGGTCTTTTTATCAAGAAACCTCTCCTAATACCTACTTTCACTTGGTAATTCAAGGATAACCCTCCGTTGCTCAATAAGGTAGTTTGAGAAGACTTCTCTTCTACTGTTATGGTTACTTCTATGCTTTGACTGCCACACTAGTATTACTTCTCATGTATCTACATCTCAACACGCTGATGTGGATAAAAATAACAACTAACGAATTTATCGCAACAGAAATACTGGGCCGCATATTAAAGACAATATAATTCAAAGGCATAAGATCCCACTGAGGGTGTGGCTGAATACAAGCCATAACCCTAACCTCCTAAACTCTGTTCCTTACAAAATTCGCAAAAGTCAACACTCAGTTCCTTCAAGTAGAATATACGAACAAATAATGAGAGACTGCGAGTATTAATGATTTGATGTAAGATAAAAAATGAATGGCACAGTGAAAATCACTTTTGTCAGCATTGCACACCATGAATTCACTGATAATATAATAAAATAAGAACTTAAGGGGTGTACCCATGTTTACTACCATTAACACAAAAGTTAACCAGTTAAAGAGCCAAAAAGTACTACAAATCCGTTAGTTTGGGTGCAATTATACCGGTCAACATTTTATGCTCAGAAGAACTGTATGGTGCAACCGTTTTAAAACATAAGCTGAATGCACTACTTATAAATGATCAAAATATGACAAAAAATAATTGATAAAACAACGAAATGATGGATAAAAGTTGTTACGAAACAAAGTACCTACATGATCATTTCGATGTTTAAGGCATTTAACTGCAAATGAGCATCAGTGGGAATCTTTCTATTGAGCATTTACCTCGGTTAAACTTTTTGAGACAAAGTAGTGCACGTCGTAGCTGTTCATTACGTTGTAGCGGTAAATAATTCCACAAAATCGTTGACCATAAGAATAGTTCATGTCTAAGAGAAGGATTACACCGTGACCATAGGAATCATCAGTGAACACTGGATGCTGACCCTTAGAGTTTAAGCCGACTTGTTTAGCTGAAGGCTTCCGGTTAAGCATCCACGCCATTTGGTACTCCGTCGTGTCGCTTTCGTTCATGATAACTAGCCAGCTTAGCTTCCGCGTCGATCCGCGATTTGGTTCCGAAATATATCTCGTAATTTGGACAATTAATTGTGGCGTTTTGCTTTGCCTTTGGTACACGAGAAACAAATAATATAGAAGTTGGTGCTATAAGATCTTGAGTTGATATATTCCGTACAATTCGCGAACGTCTCTACCGTCAGCCTCTTAAACGTATTACACTTCCGGATATGAACATTATTTTAGGCGTTTGTACTTATATCGGTGCTTTCCACTAACTTTAACGAAGCATATTACCGTCCGTGGATAGCCTCAAGCCGAAATTGGACAATGATGCAGTGACACAAGAACTCCAACAGAACGACCTATCCCCTTAAAACGCATACATTATTAATCATCCCTTTATTACCTCCAATCCCCCTACGTGTTAATCTTCCGACTACTGTATTATTATTGATATATATACATACAAACTTCGAATTTCATTAGCTATCCTTAGTACGTTTTCAAGTTTACAGTATCTACACTAATCTTATTTGTTATTATTATTATCTCTCTTGACCATACCAGATGACTAAAGAGTGAAAGGATCAACTGCACGCTCAGCAGCGAGACGATCTAAACACACCGCATACTCCGAACCACCTATGATCAATCTCAGCACGCCTCCTTTCGGAATCAGCCAAAGCTATAACAGTCGATTGGCAGGACCGTATACACAGAAGTCTGCCCAAGACCATGAAAATCCACCTCACAACCAAGAATCATACACAGAGAAATCTATTTGGCTCACGCTAGCTTGTATAAACGATTTTGGATATCGGAACTATGTGAACTGTGAAATGATTTGTTAAATTACGAAATCGTTTGAACCTCGCCAGATTACTAGCTTGCTGGTTTCCTAGCCGGTCCCAAGCCCGGTAGAGAGGGAGGGTTTGGGCGTGGTGCTAGCAACTCCACCCCTGTAAAACAACCAAATCGCTACTGAAACTTCAACGAATAAATATATTAAAAATTCTAAAAACATAATCAATAGCCTTACTTTTCGCTGGAATCGGGGGAGTGAAATGACGCAGACTGGTGAAAGCCTTTGGGAAGCCTGTCAGCCGATGTGCCTTCTTTCGATGAAAGCAGAAATAAGGATGGGTACGTGGAATCTTCGTACAATGTACGAAACTGGAAAGGCTGTCCAGGTAGCCGCTGAAATGAGGAGATATAGAACAGAAGTGTTGAGAATCTGCGAGAGCAGATGGAATGTATGTGGTAGGTGCCAGCAACCAACTGGAGAGACAATAATCTATTCCGGCCACCTAGAGGACAACCACGAGCACACCGAGGGAGTGGCCATCATGATGTCACCAACACCAACCAAAGCTCTCATGCAGTGGGAACCAATCTCCTCCAGGATAATGACAGCCAGGTTCAACTCAAAAGGAAGGAAAGTTACAGTCATTCAATGTTATGCGCCTACAAACGTCTCAGAACAAGAGAAGAAGGAGGCGTTCTACAGACAACTACAAGCAATAATGGACAACGTCCCAAATGGCGATATCGAAATCCTGATGAGTGATATGAATGAGAATCTGGGAGGAGACAACACATGAAGAGAACTCACCATGGGTCGTGAGGCCCTCGGTGAAATGAACGACAATGGTGAATTCTCCTCAGACTTCTGCGCCTTCAATGATTTGGTGATTGGTGGTAGTGTGTTTAAACAGAAGGATATACACAAGACGACATAGATTTCACCAGGTGGAAACACCAAAAACCAAATAGACTTCATCTCAATTTCAAGAAAGTGGAGACGGAGCCTACTGGACACAAGGTCGAGGAGAGGAGCAGGTGTGGGTTCAGACCACTATCTAGTACAAGGGACCGGACTAGGAATGGCTCTCAACGGACACTTGGAAATTAATAGAAGAGAGGAGAATGGTGAAAGAGAAAATGATTCAATGCAAGGACGGACAGGAGAAGAAGACCCTGAGCTCAACTTACAAGCATTGGACAAAGAAGTGAAGAAGAGTGCTAGGAAGGACAAAAGACGATTCTACGACCCTGGCCACTGAAGCTGAGAAGGCAGCAGGCAAAAGGGACCTGAGGACACTATATCAGATAACCAAATCTCTATCCGGGAAGAGATCAACACAAGCGAAACCTATAAAAGACAGCCAAGGGAACCCATTACCAAGGAAGAAAAACAGATTAAACAATGGGCGGATCACTTCAAAGGACTCTTGAACCGACCATCACCTGCAACCCGTCCAGAAATACCAACAACAGCGCGCACACAACTGCAAGTTGACACCAATCCTCCAACGAGAGCTGAAGTCTTGAATGCAATCAAGCTTCTGAAAGCTGGAAAAGCAGCCGGACCAGATGGAATACCCCCTGAAGCACTGAAAGCGGACCCAGAGACTACAGCAGACATGCTGACTCCATTATTGCAAAAGGTCTGGAAGGAGGGAAAGGTGCCTACTGACTGGAGGAAAGGTTACCTCGTGAAACTACCAAAGAAGGGCGACTTAGGCCCACTCTGCAAGAACTGGCGAGGAATCATGCTCCTATCGACGCCAAGTAAAATCCTGAGTCGCATCATCCTGGAGAGATTAAAGGACGCACTGGAGACAGAACTCCGACCAGAACAAGCTGGATTCAGGAAAGGCAAATCATGTACTGACCAAATTGCAACTCTACGCATCATCATCACAGAACAAAGCATGGAATGGCAATCAAACCTCTACCTCAACTTTATAGACTTTGAGAAGGCCTTCGACAGCGTTGACCGTGAAGTAATTTGGAAATTACTCGAGTACTATGGCGTACCCCAAATATTCATCAACCTTATTCAACAGCTGTACGACAACGGCACATGTCAAGTGATCCACAACGGAAAACTCAGCGAGGCGTTTGGAGTAAACACAGGAGTCAGACAAGGCTGCTTATTATCACCAATGATATTCCTAATTGTGGACTGACTGGATTATGCGTCAGACTGTGGGAAACGAGAAGACAGGAATATCCTGGACCGACGTGAAGAACCTAGAAGACCTGGATTTCGCGGATGATTTATGTTTGATGTCACACACAATCGAAGACTTACAAGCGAAAACCGACAAACTGGTCGAAGAAGCAGCCGGAGAAGACAGGACTCCAGGTGAACATAGACAAGACGGAGGTTATGAAAATAACCAACCAACAACAACAGCACAACATCCAGCGTCAATCACCATCAACGGGAGGGATTTGAAAGAGGTTACTTCATTCACTTATCTAGGGAGCATTGTCTCAACTACGGCGGTCGGAACGGACGAGGATGTCAAATCGAGAGAATCGGGAAGGCGAGAAACACATTCATCAACCTGAAATCAATCTCGAAATCTTCGTCACTCACCAGTCACAACAACAAATAGTCGGATTTTCAATACAAACGTCAAGTCGTCAGTTCTTCTATACGGATCAGAAACTTGGAGGGTCACAAAGAATATTTCCAACAGCCTGTTGCAGACCTTTATCAACAACTGTCTTCGCTCTATACTGAAGATCAGATGGCCCGGAAAGAATCACCAACAAGAAACTATGGGAACAAAAAAAGCAAGAACCAATCTCCAACCAACAAATATGCAGGAGAAAGTGGAGATGGATCGGACACTCGCTGAGAAGGCCACTGGGTGACATCGCGCGCCAGCCATCGCTCAAGTGGAACCCGAAAGGGAAGCGGCGAGTGGGACGTCCAAGGGTGACATGGAGGAGATCGTGTGAAGAGGAGTTGAAAGATATGGACTAACATGGATGCAGGTGAAAAGTAGAGCAGGAGACAGAAGTCAAGTGGAGACGTGCAGTTGAAGCCCTATGTTCCACTAGGAACCCAAGGGAGCAATAATAATGACGAAATCGTTTGGAAATTACGAATCTGGTTCACAGGTACTCTGTTTGTCGATCACTTTTAGTTCTCAGACACCAAAATTCAAGTTTTTAGAACTAAGTGTAAAGGCTAACAGAAAATCACGCAACGCTATGCTACCGGTGGTCAAGATTGCCCTCGATTGGTTGTAAATTACGACGAACTCTGAGCGCTTTTGTGTAATTTCCGTGGGAAAGGCATGGATTCGTTTCGTCTATCATTAATGCTATAGATCTGTCACATTGTTTGTCATAAGCACCTCCATCCTTTTAACTCTTCCTTGCATGTTTACTAAATTTTGGAAAGGACTGTCTTCTTTAACGCATCTTTATATTTTAGTCCTTGAGAAAGATGAGCATATAAGCGATGATCCTAGTGAAATTTCCGAGCATTGATGAAAATATCTTAAGGCTGAGAGCCACGACCTATTGAGAGTGTTTCAGGGTTTTCAGATTGTGACCTACTGTGAGACCTAGGTAGACTGATTAGGAATTTTTCTCTCCATAACGCGTAAGCTAACGTATACGTGCTGGTGGTCGTGGTTGTGTCCATGCATGTGAGAATGGAAAATGCAATCTTTGACAAGCCCGTGTGATTCTAACGATCTGTTCGCAGTGTGGAGCATTGCTCTCCTCTCAAAACCTCCTCCTGACTCGCAGTTCATCGACGTATGGAACTTTGAGAGGTTAGATGACCACAGGTAATTCGTTGATATACACAGTGGCGACTCGAATAAGCATGAAATGACCACTTAAAAAGATGGTTCAGGCTACATCTCTTATCAAAAGGCATTTGAAAGACCAGTCGGCGGAAATCGTAGGTCGGTAGATAATAAAATTCATTGATTTCGCATATCCATTCCATCAAACTGATACTGTCATTGCCGCCTATCTACGGGCATGTAAACAAAATAAATTTGTGTTTTGCATGTTCAGGACCAAAACTGTGTATGATTCTTCAGCTTTCTTTGATGTCGGTTGGATTGTTTATTCGTAACTTGTTTAAGCTCACCGGAATGTAGGTTAAACAAACTCCCCGACACGTTTGAATTTTTAGAAGATGTCAGGTTTTGACCAAGGAGCGGTGTATTACTCTGACTCGCTTTTTCAGCACACCGCCGATCAAGATAACTTAGCAAATTTACAGTTTGCCAAGCGGAAATTCAAAGATTTTATACGTCAGTTCAATGATGGTGGCTTTGATTTTAAATACAGGTATTCAGTCTGAATTTTGTTAACATGGGTCCAGAGATCAAATTAAAAAAAACTACGGATTAAAAAAGTCCTTTATTGTTGTTAAGCTGAAAGACCTCAACAACTACGACTCTTCACTCACGCAAGAACTGACTCACCATCCTGGTGAATACCTACCAGCTGTATGTATAATTTCTTTTGCTAAATGTATCTTTTTCTGTTCAGTTTGAAGAGGCTGTAACCGAAGTTGCGACCGAACTTGTACGCTCAAGTGACCAGGAGAGCTATGTGGAGCCTGCTCAGGTGTTGTTTGAATGGGACACTAATGCTGTCAGCCTCAGAGATGTGCATTCTGAACAGGTTTCAAAGCTGGTTAAGATCTCAGGTATTGCCATCAGCTCGTCAAGTATCAGGGCCAAAGTAAGTGTTTTTGTATGTATCCCTAATTATTCAGGCCATCCGTCTCAGTTTGCAGTGTCGTGGTTGTCGGCAGTTCCTGCCTAATCTCCCTGTGAAGCCAGGATTAGAAGGTTTCGCTTTACCACGGAAGTGTCCAAGCACTCAACCTGGCGGACCTCAGGTTGCCAGATGTCCGATTGATCCCTTTTTTATTGTTCCTGATAAATGTCATTGTGTTGACTTCCAGACGATTAAGCTTCAAGAAACACCGGAAACTGTTCCTCATGGGGAGATGCCTCGCCACGTTCTTTTATATTGTGACAGGTAATTCCTTTCTTGATTATTATCTAAGTTTCCTAATATTTTGTGCTCAAAATTTAGTCTATGGTCACTTTAGCCTAATAGATTTACTCAACTTTTAACCTAAGAGTATCATACTATCACTCAGTAGCACTATTAGTTGAAGGAGAAAGGGGTTGAAAAACGTGTAAAGGTGGTTATGCTAAAACATAGCGTCTTCCCTAATTTTCTAAAACTTATGTTAAGTTTAGTATGCTTGACTGAGGTTCTAGAAATGTTGGCGAGTTAGTTTTTGATGATGAGTTATGGAAATGTCCTGTGATTGAAAATACTCCTATTGTGATATCACTCAGTTCTCTTATTTCGTACCAACTTACGTTTACGTGTGTAAGATGAAATGCGTTATGCTTGTGGGCTCTACATTCCCAGGAGAAAACGTACTCTTAACCCAGTTGCGGCAACATGTGCCAGTTGTGCATTTGATTGCTCGACACCACTAATCTACGCTTGTCAAACAACATACACTCTTGAAGTAATCCGTAAATATATTCAACGCTTTATTTACTAGTGGGATTGTGGTTATTAAACTGCTCACTTATGGACATCCGAGAACCCCGGTGATGATTCACCACATCACACAGATAATCTTCAGAAAAATCATACTATGCGCGATAGATGTATTCGTCCGGGTGACTGTAGATCACGGCACTGAGATCTGTTGATACTTCTAACACTGTTCTTTAACCTACCCCTAACTCTGACCGTAATCTTAACTCCTAATCGTAAGTTTAATCCTATTCCTAACCTTAACACAAAAGTCAAAACGCTACCTAACCGCATAGGTTCACAGAAAAAGTACTTAGAAGATAAGTAAAATACTATGTACTGCCTTCCCCAAGTCCAAAGAGGCAGTCATGATTTGATTAGGGATGACATTTCATAGCATTCTTGTGTTTGGTTGGTGCTCGAAGATCAACTTTTGACAGACCTTGACTTTGGCTGTGATACCTTAAATTCGCCTCATAAATTCATAGAAATTCTGGGAAAGAATCACTCTCCACCGATACTGTACAACCTCATTTAAGTTCGGTTCTAGAAGAAGAGTAGTTGCGAACCGCAATACTTCGGTAAGCCATAGTTCTCTGTAAAGAGCTGGTAGATTAAAAGCTCTCGAACTGCAATTTAAAGACGACAGTTACGTTTGCTTAAAGTAACCCATTTACCTAGAATAGATGTTTCCCTGTACCAGAGTTCCAGTTGAATTTGTGTAAGTTTAGATTCCAGTACTAAACCCAATGATTGGCTGAGATATGTTAAGCTTTAAAATGTAGGTGAACTCAGGTTTCTGTTGTAGTTCTAAATGGATTATTGTCTGTGAACCTGTCTCGATTGATAACTGTCATCTGAGCTGCATATCACGATGAATCGTACCAACCATAAACGGCTATACTCAGAACATACACAGTCTCATGAAGGTCGCTTGTATACTTGTTTTCACTAAGTTACTTTCACCGAAGCATGGTCTAACAGCGGAGTTGTGCTACTTAAGGGGCTGAGTGTAATTACAGTTCCACGTTCCCCATGGACTTCTAACAAGTGCATCATGAAAAAATATGTTTACGCTTAACCTTTTATTCTTTTGTCTCAACACTGCGACATCTGAGCATATTTCTATCATTTCTTTTACTTGTATTTCATGCATGTAATGCGGCAATTTCGACCACTGAAATAATACCAGGATTTTTATCAGTATTTTCTCAAAGCTTTCTAACTGGATCCCTGGGATAAACAAAAAAGTTCAAAATTTTAAAAAGACAAAGAACTCCTACTAACCTACTAATTGTGAAGGATATAAATATCAATGAATCCCATTGTAACATCCAAATGTAATAAATCAGTAACCGGAAACGCTGTTGGAGAGGTTTTCGTTAACCCGCCTAAATTAGGGAAATGGTGCTTTATTTTTAGTTAGTAGTAATTATTTGAAAAAAGAGATTTTGGAAAGTCATCTTAGTGGGGAACAACAGTAATATCATAAAGGCTATCACAGACTAAGTAGAACTTCCATCTACCTTCAGCGTTCTGCGTATTAACTAAACATTTATTTTAGGACACATTTCCACGTGAGTCACCTTTCAGTGATTTACATGACTACATCATTTTGAAACATCTGTCACCTGTGCATGTTTTTCTGTCACAACAAATTTTTCTTACAGATATCTTTGCGAGCAAGTAGTTCCTGGGAATCGTGTTACAGTAGTTGGTGTATATTGCATCCGTGTCACCGTTGCCAATAAGGTAAGTTTCCTAGTTTTGTACAAATTGTAAATCTATGAAATAATATTCTACATCAGCCCTACTCAACAACCACTTTCATACCCATGCAGTTGATAATGAGCCACACACTGTGTGGGGGCTAGTAGTATCGCTCGGCTGCCCAGCCCTCTGTAAGCGGGGCTGGGTTCGAACCCGTGGCCATTTGGTTGAAAGTCATCAGCTCAGACCACTGAATCACAGATCTACTCATCCCATATATATCCTATATATCTCACTTAATACACAAATATTAAATACAAAGCTGAATGCTTTTTGTAGAATAAATATTTATTTGGTATGTTGGTTCACAGATATTCTTATACTTTTGTGAATACAAAAGATATAAATTAATTATTAAGTGCATTATTAAATTAACATGTAAAAGATTATTCTAATCCATTACTCAGAAGCGCTTCAACAAAGAATCACTGGAGTACTGTGGGTTTCGAATGGAGTTTGAATACAAACTTTGGGTCTATTTTAGTATTTTTATATGAAACAAAAAAGTGATATCTTATATTCTTCTGAATGTTGTTCTGACACAATTTCAAGGAAAATTGTGATATTTTGTTAATGCTTCAAAGATCAATGTAGACTGTCATTTTGAAAATCTTGTAGTACATTGAAGACTGATTGTCTCAGTAATCGTGTAACTCACTAGCTTCAATGTAAGACTTTTAATCACTAAATCACATATATTTTAAGTCTTTTCAATCTACTTCACTTTCAAAAATCTGATGGTACCTGTAACCTTGATGTTACTCAAAGTCTGTTACATAAATTTGTATACAGTTCCATGAATTCAGTGCATTTCTTGGTGCTTACAATACAGAGCACTGCAGCACTCACGTGAACTCAAAGATAACCATAGCACAAAGGTTGTCTACAATGGTATTAACTCGATAGAAGTAGGTTGAAAACTGGAAGTGATCATCAAATGACATTGCAATAATCTCGTAGGGGGCACCCCTTTTGATATCTTGTAAAATTGTTCATATATCTCCGTTTGTCCCTAGTGGATTATATTTCAACCTTGAGCTAAACTTCAAATATCTCTGCTCCTATTGCTCTTTTTATAGACTGTCGGACATTCAAACAATAGCATAAATGATATAAGTTGTTATGGCATAATAAGTAGGAAGTTAAGCTTCCTCCATTCTGTCAACTGCAAAACTTAGATATACATCTCTTGTCATTTAGTGAAAAATATTCTAGCACTGATCATATTATAGTAAAGAAGAAGGTAATGAAGATTATATATATTATTATTGAAACACAAACTTAGTACACTATAAGCACGAAGAGGTACGCTACACAAAGTCTCATAGTTTGTGAAAGATCTCGGACACTGCCTAGATTCCCAGAGTGAAAGTGGTTGTTTTAAGCGATCACTCCTTGTGCCTTTGACTTGATACCTGATCCACAAGGCAGTGGAACAGCATCAGGAACTCTGTTCCCATGGTTGATGATGATCAAAACAGATTCATACACCATTTGATCCGTTCGGATTCTGGAGTTAATGTACACCTAGGTTTGTAATCAGGATTTTCTAAATCTACTAGGTGGACCAGAATGTCCATCAGTCTTTTCGTGAGCGCCAGACTTTCGAAATCACGCCTTTACTTTTGTGAGGAATACTCCCGCTCCGTCAAGGCAGTGAATAGGGCTTACTTGTCAGTGTGTCCGAGGTGGGATTCGAACCCGCGCCCACATCGTGTACCAGAACACCTAGAAGATTACTCTGGAATCTGACGCCTTAGACCGCTCGGCCACCCCGACCTTACTTAGCAGTGACGTGTGGTCATGTGAAAGCATTTCGTGCGGAAGACTTATACCCACCTTCGGATGTACCAGGTCGTCTATGGTGTCGGCATAGTTTTCGTCCATCCTTCGAAAAAGGATATGATAGTTTTTTCGACTTTATGAATAAGGTATTCTCGTTAAAAGAGGAGACGAAATATACTCTTTTAAATGTAATGATCGTGAGAAAGATCATTCACCATCCGAAAGGTTCACTGGGTCCAAATCACAAAGAGGAGTATGCCTTCTTGATATTCCTCAGATAACTATCATCATCATCAAGATTTAAGGTTTCGTGCTGACCCTATTGAAAAATCTAACGTCGAAGGTATTATTTGAGACTTTGTGAAACTGCTGAAATAAATCAGTCAACTCTCATCCTTAAGGCTATATAAACACAACTGAAATCAAATACAACAAACGGTCATTCTATTTTTGTCTTATTTATTTGAGTTTATCTGGTAACATATTTTATTTTATCTTCTTGTATAGCGTCCAGGTGCAAATGAACGATCAAATGCTGGTGTTCGTCAACCATACATACGTGTCTTAGGACTATCCATTGATACAGAAGGTCCTGGACGTAGTGCATTAGTATCTGGTGGTACAGATGCAACAGGTGCATCTGCAACTTTAACAGAAAACCAAGAAGAAGAATTGATTTCTTTAGCCAACTCACCAAACATTTATGACAGATTGGCTCGAAGTATCGCTCCATCTATATACGGTAGTGCTGATATAAAAAAAGCTATCGCTTGCCTTTTATTTGGAGGATCACGTAAACGGTATGTCTAGATTTGACTACATTCAAGTGTTATTTATTTTACTCTATGTATACCATTCTGTTGAGTTATATAACTTCAATTAAATCAAACACTTCTGAATAACTTTTAATTTCATTCATAGTCATTGTATAAGTAGTGATTTGATTTGATCAAAGGCCCCCAAGAAAAGTACAAAGAGAATCGTCCCACCATATATAAAGGACATCTCAGAAATCACTGAAAGGCTCTTCTAACCTCTAGGAATTGACGTCGCACACAAACCAACAAAATCACTTCACTCAGTTGCCTCTATGTCAACCAAAAGACTCAAGAACGAAAGTAGGTAAAACCAACATCATCTACAAAATAAATTGTAACAACTGCGAAAAACACAACATTGGCCAAAGTGAACGTCCCCTTTGTCTTCGTATCCACGAACATAAGCTAGCCGTCAAAAGACATGATATCCACTCCCTCATATCACTACATACAGACAACCACGGACATCAATTCGACTGGGACAACGTCCAAATTTTAGACAGAGGAAACAACAAGAATGTTAGAGAATTTTTAGAAGCCTGCCTGTTATTCCAGTGAATCATCAATCAGTAGACACATCGAGATAGACAAAATTTATCAACCGATAAGTCTGTCTGTCTGTCTGTTTTCGACATAGAACTTTGCACCGATGTGCGGCAGTTCAAGTCGGCACACTCCATGTAGCACACAAAGCAACAGAAGAAAGTACAAGAAATGCATAATAGAGACAGTAAACATAGGTGTGAGACAAAGGAAGAGTAATAACGAAGAACAAAACAGTTTCATTGGAAATCATAAGTCACAAGGAGTGGATGCATCTGCACCAGCCAGCCACTGAGAAAGATTTTGAGCCATCTCACCAATTGTTTCCAACCATTGGTTTTTACAGTCCCGAGGACCCCAACCAGGAAGTCTATACCTTCCTACGTGGCTTAGACTAACTGTTGTAGATTTCATTGACTGGCGAGGCCATGTTTTTGTTTGACCTCCGCTAGCTTTTTTCCAGCCTGACCCTATATCCGCTAACATTGCTCGTCGAGGAAGGCGATGACTAGGCATACGTAACACATGTCCTAACCATCTCATACACAAAGGGTCAAAGTTCAAGACAAGGAAACAATCAGTTCCAATACAAGTAGCCTAGAAGGTGTGAAAACACAAAAACGAGCAATCACTTTCAAGGTCACCAGGAGAGATGACTAATAAACTTGTGGAGAAATCTAAAAGCTCACTTCAAATTGAAGTATGCACTGAAGAGGTTGCCTAGTGTTGGGGCAATAAAAGCTTTGCAAATAAACTATCCAGCTTAGAGAACACAACTACATCAAAGTCACCCACCTGAGCCAGAAGTCTTCTCGATCAGTTAACCATCCCTATCAAGTATTCAGTGTAAAGTGTGTGTGTGTGTGTGTTTGTAAATAGCCTCGTTACTTATAGAAATTGAAGTGTGCGCTTCTCTGTATAAAAAAAGGTTAGAAAGATGTGGCTGGTGTAAGCTTAATCTCCTTTGCCTTATTTAATTCTGTCGGTTGTGTATTTTTGTACTGTCAGCATATTTTAGTATATCTTTTTAGAAATTGTCCTTGTTGTTATGCTCAGAAAACAAAACAACGAATTTCTCGACTTAATTAAAATAAATCAAAAGTCAGTTCCTCGGTACAGATTCTTTTATGTACCAGACCGTAAGTCACACTTATTTTGTAGAGCTTGAGAATATTAATCCCAGGTTGTAAAGTAGTTTGGGTAGTATAATACAGTGAGTAATATTGAAGTTAGGCGACGAGTGTAAGTCAGTTGCTGAGGTTTTGGAGCTGAAATGGTTGAGATACCTAGGACACGTGTCGCGCATCTCGACCCATCCATTACCTTCCTCAAAGAGCAATGTTAGCCGACATAGGATTAGGCTGTACAAGAATTATAGGTGGTCAAATCAAAACCTGTCATCAGTCTATAAAGTCTTTGACACTTGGCTTGAGCTAACTGCGTAGGGAGGTGTTGACTGCCTAGTTGGGCTTTTCGGAATGCTAAGAACCAATGGCTAGAGACTATTGGATCTTTAGTCGTGCAGGTTCATTCACTGTGTGATCTCTTGGATCCATTAAATCCCCATGTTTTTCCATGTTACTATTCTTTCTCCCTCCTCGTTATAGTTCCATTGAATCTTTTTTTTCTGTCCTTTCTGTACTACATGAGGTATAGCAAGTTGAACTGTGTTGCACTTCGGTGCAGTGTTCTATATTGAAACTCAGATACTCAGTAAGTCAAATCTCTGTGATAATATAACCAGACCGGGCTGTGATGCCAATCATTGAAACTATTGATTACCGATTTAAACCATGTAAGCTGACTGATTGATGTCCTAGAGGTGTTGCCGATCAGTGGTTGAAGATTCTTAGTGATATGATCTAAAATTTATCTTGATGTTCTTGATGCAGTCAATTTTTGTCACCAGGATTCTAAACATTCTCATAAACCTTCCATCAGTTATATAACTTTCTGTCCCTCTTTGTTTGTCTAGGCGGAGGATAGATTTTTCCGTGTACCAAACTAAGAGCCACACTAATTATATGAGGGCTGGTGATACTAACCATTTGCACAAGCTGAAGTAGGTGGGTGGGCCTCAAACCCGTGACCCATCTGCTGAAAACCGAGTGCTTAAGCCAATGAACCACATCTCCATTGTGCCCCCCTTTTTCTACTATGACTGACGTACGTTTTGTTTCTTACGGTGAACTATGGTTATATCAAATTTTCAATATTAAACCGTATATCGTGATGATATTAGGGTGTGTAAACAATTGTATTAGTGTTATACCGTTTTATTCACACTTTCTTCATGTTTTTTTCCTTCTGTTGTTTCGACTTATAGGAAGTTAACTTTTTGTATAAGGCTTTCTATATATGGTTAGTCTCCGTTATTTCAATAGTTTCCTGTTATTTAACAATATAATCATAAAAATGAAGTTGGAATATTATTATTATTGTTGCTCCCTTGGGTTCCTAGTGGAACATAGGGCTTCAACTGCACGTCTCCACTTGCCACTTCTGTCTCCTGCTCTACTTTTCACCTGCATCCATGTTAGTCCATAATCTTTCAACTCCTCTTCACATGATCTCCTCCATGTCACCCTTGGACGTCCCACTCGCCGCTTTCCTTTCGGGTTCCACTTGAGCGATGGCCTGGCGCGCGATGTCACCCAGTGGCCTTCTCAACGAGTGTCCAATTCATCTCCACTTTCTCCTGCATATTTGTTGGTTGGAGATTGGTTCTTGTTTTGTTTGTTCCCATAGTTTCTTGTTGGTGATTCTTTCCGACCTGACCATCTGATCTTCAGTATAGAGCCAGCGAAGACAGTTGTTGATAAAGATTTGCAACAGGCTGTTGGAAATATTCTTTGTGACCCTCCAAGTGTCTGATCCGTATAGAAGAGCTGACCGACTTGACGTTTGTATTGAAGATCCGACTGGATTTTGTTGTTGTGACTGAGTTGAGTGACGAAGATTTCGAGATTGGTTTCAGGTTGATGAATGTGTTTGTATTGGAATATGAAAGAATTGATTTCGTTTAGTTTTCAAAACGTCAATTGTATTTCATTTATTCAGCATCTGGAAAAATGTGATAGACGAAGACTGTTTTGTTGAATTGTGGTGTTCCACTCATTTTAACTTGTAACTATCGTGTAGGATTGTAAATCTTCATTTTAGCTATTCTCTCATCTCATACTTGTTTGTTCCTAAAAAGTAGTACACATCCTGTCCCATTGTATTATAATTCTACACAACTTTAATTAGTATTCTCATGCAGTTGACTGACACACAGAGAGGTGTAGGCTCTTTGGCCTGCATCTTCCAGATGCTAGGGACCAATGGCTAAAGACTGCCGCCGATACAACTCAAAATCGTAGTCTCCTAGGTCCATTATGTCCTCATGTTTCTCCATGCAATTGTTCTTTCTCTCTCTACCTTTTTGGGCCAAGTGGAGTGTGGCAGCTAGAATAACTGTACTTTCATGCTAATTTCTGCGTTGAAAACTCAGCTTTAGTTATCCCTTGCAGTTGGCATTGAGCCACATCTATTATATGATTGGGGGGGGGGGGGTTATTTGTCCTACCCAGTTGTCGAAACTTCAGTAGGTAGATTAGGGTTAGAAAGTTTAACAGTGCCTAGACCAGTTATCAACAGCTCTCCACATTCTCAACCAATAAGACTAATTTCTATTCTTAACAATGTCATGTTTTTGTTTAGTTGTTTTGCATTTTGATTCAAAGTGATACAGTTCTGAAGTAATCTACTTTATATGTCTCCAACATCGAAGGTGTGCGTCGGCGGTATAGCGGTTAGGACACTCGCTGACCGTGTACATAGTCCGGGGTTCGATTTCCGGCCACAGACGCACTCCTTTACCTCGCTAAGCCAGAAATAATGCTGGTAAAGAGGAAAGGTCGGGCATGAGGCTAGCAACCCCATCCTGTAAAATAAACACTGCTAAAGAAACTTCAAGTCACTAGCTTGAAGCCCTATGTTCCACTGGGAACGTGAAGGAAAAAAACATTAAAGGTATTATTATGATTATTACGTGAAATAAAAATAAAATGAATTTATGTTGTGATCTAATCATATTTTCAAGACTTAATTTATTCTGATGGTAGTAAAACATCTTTCAATCCATTTATAACTTTTTTTTCCTTCTAGTCTTCCAGATGGACTTATGCGTCGTGGTGATATAAACATGTTGATGTTGGGTGATCCTGGAACAGCTAAATCACAGCTTTTAAAATTTGTAGAACGATGTTCTCCTATTGGTGTATATACTTCTGGCAAGGGTAGTTCAGCGGCTGGTCTCACAGCTTCTGTTACCCGAGATCCGAATACTGTAAGTCAGTTTCGCTTACTGTTACTAAATTCTTTGATTTGGAGTACAATTCTGTCCCAATATCATTGTTTAACTTTTATTGTGATTGTAACTGTCTGCCTAGTGAAACTAGCGTAAGCAAACAGATTTTCTATGACAACGACTGTAGAAGTCCCTTTGGTTAATTATCATCGAAATCCACTTGTTTTACCTCAGTATCTGAAAATATATACGTTTGACTATGAAACCGATGCAATAAGTTGACTGGTAGTTATGTGTGTTTTACTAAACTTTCCATAGATGTTACAAGGTAAAAATATGTTTTTATCCCACATAACTACTGAATTATGAGGGAATAATAAATTATAAGGTTTTCAAATATTAGTATGTAGGGGTTTGGTTGGTTTCGTCGTAGTTAAGGACTGACTGTTTTAGCAGTACTCACCCATAACCCCCCCCCCGACTAGGACCTTCAGATTACAAGGTGAGGCTGTTGACCATTCACTGCATCCATTTGCGACTTTTAACACCATCGCCAGCTAATGTAATTAGCGAGTATTTGTCTCCACACCTAAACTGGTGGATCCCATCGATCACGACTTCCCACTAAGAGTTCAGGTGAACTCATCCTGTAATCAATCACTAGTGAGCATCGGATTATTTTCAAGTTTTTGTTTGCAAGAATTTCCCTGTTTTCAATTTTGGTCTGACAGACGTTTTGGCCTACCTGTCCAGTACACTGTCTGGTTTTCGGTGACTTTCTAAATGATGTCAATCCGCGCTCAAACATGAAATTACAAAGTATCCACATAATTTCCAGTTAGACTCATAAGAAAAATATAAAATTAGCGCATACATATTGCAGTGTACCAGTGTTTAGGCTGTCTACTACTTCTTTTTATTGCTTTCCACATGTGTTACATGCACTAAATGACTTTGTCGACAAGCCACAACAGTATCACCTAAGTTGGAAATAGGTTTCAAGTGGCTTATAGTTATGTAATTTAGTAAAAATGGATTAAGTTTATCGATTATTTGTCCAAGTCAATTTTTTTCTATGTAAAATTGATCGAACCGAAATTTCCTGCCTCTGTTGTGGCATGTTGGCTCTTAGTATGGACGAAGGCCTTAACGATATATGAGGATTAACCTAACTTACTTCAAATTAATCCCAAAACATCGTCGAATCGTCCGACATATCAACAGAGACCAGGCATTTCGGTGCCATCAATCAACGGGGTAAACAAAAATTGATTTGAATAAATAATAGCTGACGCCGGTTGTACAAGAGGCGACTCAAGTGGTCTTGTGGATAATGCGTTGGTATTTGAAACAATAGGTACTGGTTTCTAGTTTCAGCGGTAGTATCATCGCTCACTAAGAATTGCGGGCTTATGCAACTGACAAGTCCTAAACAGGACGAATGCGCACCCTGGATTCCACCGCTGGTCACCGACAACCAGACAACTTCAAGTTAAACGCTTGCCTATCTGTCAACTTATCTTTCTCATTTCACTTACAGCGTAACTTTATAATGGAAGGTGGAGCTATGGTGCTAGCTGATGGCGGTGTTGTTTGTATTGATGAATTTGATAAAATGCGTGAAGATGATCGTGTTGCTATTCATGAAGCTATGGAACAACAAACTATTTCAATAGCTAAGGTAACTGTTATGTTGTGTTTATGTGTGTATTTTCTTTCTGATATTTACCGCTACATATTCGTTGTGATTATTATTTTCTTATTTTCCCAGGAGAACATAGCGCATCAGTAGCATATCTGCATTTTACTTTGTACCCTGCGGTCTGTTTTAGTTAGCTCCATGATTTCCCGTTAGCCTTCACTTTCTTCTTACACTATCTCCTCCATTTCACCCTCGCACCGACGTCCAACTCGTCGTCTCCAAATTGGGTTCAAATTGAGGGGTTTCTTGGTAAATGTGAAGTCACTCAACGGTGTCCTTAGCGTGTTTGTAATCCATCTCTATTTCCTTCTACATAATTTGCTTGCGATAGGTTCTTGTCTCCGGTTTGCTGCACCACCAGAGTTCCTTTTCCACATAAATAATGTGTTTGTTATTTATGTAATGGATGGTAAATCATAAATCCTAATTCTTTTCAAACAATCCAGAATCCCACTCAATCAGGAATATACTTTAAAATATATCATACATTCCAATTCTTCCTAGATAGAGGAGGCCCGTAAGTATTCAATATTTTAACACTATACTTACCCATTGTACATCGGTGATTCAATAGTAGAGTCCTCGCTAGCCATGTGGGGGAGGTCTGAGTACGACTCCCAGCCTCTCCTAATTCAATAACAGCCCGGAGAAATGAGACGATTGGGACATGAGGCTAGAAACTCCAGTCTGTAAAAATAACACCACCGTTGCTGAAAATTCAAAGCTCAAAACCCCTGTATCCCATTCATAATGCAAAGAATAGAGGAAAATGGATAGCCAGGACTTCATTTTCTGGTGGTGCTCACAATTGTCTTTTACAACACCCAGTCTATGACCTTCAGTAAAGGTTCTCTGCAAAAGTGAGATCAATTCAGTGAAAGAATGCGTCGATGGCACTGCGGTAGGATTCTCGCCAACCACGTAGGTGACTCGGGGTTCGATCCCTACCAACACACTCCTTTACCTCGCTAAGCCAGTAGTAAGACTGGTACAGAGGGAGGGTTGAGCATGAGGCTAGCAACCCCATCTCGTAAAAATAAACACCACTGCTACTGAAACTTCAAAGGTCTAGCTAGTAGCCCTATGTTCCACTGGGAACCTAAAAGAATAAAATCATATATATATATATATATATAATCGATATGGTTTAGTAATTCAGTAATGAATCTTTGTTTCAAGTAAATTCAGTAGTAGTTATACTTGCTCACTTAATACTACACGCTTTTATCATTGTTAATTGAACATTCTATTTCGATGGTAAACATTGTTATCACCATATGTTCTTAATGATACTAATAATAATATTGATAATAATAAATCATTAGGACAATCAACAACTATTTTTCCTTCATCGAAATGTTTTTATGTTAATAACTTTTTTTCGTATCGTTTGGTTTCTCCTTTATCCCCTTCTACAAAAAAAACCCCTGTAAATGTTCGTGATTAATTCTGATGAAAATGCAACATATCTAGCGTAAGAGTAGGATTTGAACATTGCCGTAGACACATACATAATTTCATAACAGCAGATAAGCTTATTTGATTAAACACTCAAGGACATGGTGATAATACTGTATAACTGTGTGTTACATCAAATAAACTTATGATCTTGTATAGAACAACAATATCTAGTCCGATTATTTTAGCTAATATTTTATACGTGAATGTTGTGCTCATATCGTAATGTTAGATTCGCTCATTTTCCTAGTGTGGTAAACCTTAGCAGTTATTCACACTAGCTAGTTCTTTTTCTTCATCCTATGATATGTTTTAATCAAGATATTTTGATATACGACCTAAATATATTAACATCAAATCAAAATTCCATCTCAATGGCAAATTACCACCTGGCTTCGTTGTTGGTAACCATCACTACGTTGCAAATTTAATTGATACTATTTAATCAGCATCATACCTAAGTGTGAATGATGGTTACTCTCCCATTAATCATTCAATTTATGACTGGTAAACTGTTGTTATCATATGGTTAGAGGCAACCGACAGGAAACCCTGGACCTAGGTTTCGTCCTTGTTAAAACTTGTCAGGAGGTCAATCGCCAGCGCGAATAGCTCGCTGGTAACGTCTCTTCTTGCAGTACTCACTAGGTAACACGGGTTCGAATCTCAGAGGGGACATGAGTTCCTTAGAGGTTGCAGTTACGCCTTGCTGACTGGTGAGTGCCAACTAGCGCTAAACCTAAATCAAAGGATTCTTGGCGATCGCCTCCAACTATCTAATAACTACAATTCTGAACGCACCATGATGATGAGCCACCTAGCATGGTGGCCACATTGCAAGCTTGACTGATAGAATTTAGTCTGCACATGACATTAGTTACTTACTACGTGGAGTTCAGTTAAAGGAACTAATTTTGTGTTGGAATTAGTTTAGTTCGTCTGCTCACTTCTATTCTGTTTGTAAATTAATACGACGGTCCATATCGCCAGTATGCTCCAGCATATCAGAGTGCCCAACCAGGCAGTGTACACTTATGGCTGACTCAATAGTCTAAGACTTCGTGGATAAATGTTAAGTGTTCATCCGAACACTTATATTTCTTTTCCTTCCTAATCCTATACTAGCCAGCATTGATTGACGCGGAAATTAGATAGTTTAAGCATGTATGTCACGTATCGTAGTCATCTCAATCGATACAGCTTCACAAACTCATCGATTGAAATTTACCTCCTTACTGAACGATTTCATTTTATTCCATCTCCTTAAGGCTGAAATCATATAACACTTTAGATATACTATCAGAAATGTTAATTGGTGTTGGGGGTGGGGGGTGGGAGGGGAGACAGTATGATTTGGGTTCCTCATCTTTTGTCATTGTTACCTCGAAACATGCCGATAAATTTTTATCTTAAAGAACGAATTGCTAAAATCACATTTTGTTTCACTATTCAGCTGTTTTTTTCCTCCTAAAGCTGACATGATTTTGCCTAGGATGACAATTAGTGTCGTACTGCTAAATCGTTAAAAACATACTAAAATTACTTTACTTAGCATAATGTCAAATTACCATTTTCAGATTGAATGTCTGATAACTACTAATATACCTAATTAAATATATATTCGAGAAAAAAATATTACATTAGTAAATACACCAACCAGTAAGTAGAAATGGATTTTTCTGTTGTAGTCGTCTACGAGATATGTTGTAATGGCCACATTTCAGTAGAAGCATATCTAAATATGACATACAAATTAGGAACAATGCTATCTGAAAGGTAATATGCTGAGATTCCGACCGATAGCCGTTACCTTGATGTGGCGATTGAGCCTGCATATCACAGTGACTAAACGAGGTACACTGACTGGAACGAATGTCCCCGCAGGTCCTTAACATACCTGTAAAGTCATTTAAATAGCAGTTAAACGAAAAGCCGTTACCATAATAGTATAAGTTGGCCATACTAAGTTGGAAGTCTGTTAACAAAGTCGTATATGACTGTAATAAGGTGTTCCTCTCAGATGACAGCCAAGCTAGATATATTGCCTCTTAACCCTGGAGAATGGGGTGGGGTAGAAAAGACTGACCCCGATAATTGTGCACCTCGACTTACCTTGTGGTAGTAAAAAGGTAATACAGACACACCTTCAAAAACCACTTCAAACAAGCCATCTTTGACTGGTCTCAAGCAGATGTTTCCTGGGCTCTGCCATAACACAACCGGGAAGTAACAACCGCCCATACACTCCCTTCACTCAGTTAATATACGGTGATATGCATTACAAATACGTTTGAATCTGTAAAAATTAGAGAAGACAACTAACAAATATTTCACTAATTTTCTTTTTGATATCTTTCTTTAGGCTGGAATTACAACAACACTAAATAGTCGTTGTTCTGTATTAGCTGCTGCTAATAGTGTTTATGGTCGTTGGGATAATACAAAGGGTGAAGATAATATTGATTTTATGCCAACAATTTTATCACGTTTCGATATGATTTTTATTATACGCGATGAACATGATGTCCAACGTGATACCACTCTAGCAAAGCATGTTATGCAAGTTCATTTACACGGAAAGTAAGTTCATACTAGTTGTGTATATATGTTTGAGTAAAACATTTCTGTATATTTAGTTGTTAAGTAGCAACAGTAACACTTTTTACTCGCTTGTCATTTCCTTCAAAGTTGAAGGGTACACTTTACTGACGAGTGCCATCAAGCATTAATCTTAGGACCAGAGCTTCCTGCCGATTGTTTCCAACCACTTAACATCAAATTAGGACTCATTGCATACTTGGGAAATATAATTTTTCTTAATTTTATCTAATAATGCAAAGCTGTTAATGCTATCGCAAATTGATGAGGGTTATAATCGATAGACCATTAGATTCCATCACAGTAACTGAAATGGTTAACAAACACTCGCCTTGTAACCTTCAGGGTCCTGGGTTCGATCCATGGTGGGGTCAAAGGTGCGTACTGATGAAGCATCCCAAAGAGGAAGGACGAAACAGTTGTCCAATACTTCCTCGTTTTCCAATGGTTCTCTAACTGAAGTTAGATCATAGTCAGAATTGTTGCCAGAATACATTTGAACTGTTGATCATCCGATTTGATTATGGAAGAGCAATTGTACTCTATTTGTGACTCATGGACATCAAACTGTATATGTTTGCATAGACAGACTTCTATCAGCTAGACATAACGTGTAAACTTTATAAAGGTAATTAATCTCAAAGTGTGGAGAGTGAAATTGATTACCAAGTTACAGTTATTAAATAAACATTGGCAATTTCAAAAACTCCTTTTTTTATCACGAATATATCCTTAACAAAGGTAAAGATTGTAGACTTCTGGTTTCAATTCGTCGGCGTTTCTCTGATTAAGCATAAGCTGGATAACATCAATTTGCTTGATATCTGCATCTCTGAATATAAATTAATGTGTCCAGAGTTTTAGTAAGTGACATAGTGAGTTGAAGTAAAGTCATGAACTTTTTGAGCATGACATTTTAAATTTTCAATAGTTTATATTTAATTGGTAGATGGTGACTAGCAGTGGAATCCAGGATGCGCATTTCGCCCTATTTGGGACTCGTCATCTGGATTCCAACCTGAGACCGAGCACTTTGGTCCAATCTATCGATGGGAAAATCTAAAATTCAAATAAATTAATATAACCCTTTGCACAACAGGTGGCTCTCGTGGCCCAAGTATAGTCTAGTGGATAACGCTTTGGCGTTTGAAACTATGGGCACCGGGTTCGAGTCTCGGTGGGAACATCATCACTTACTGAGAAATGCAGGTACCTGCAGATGATGAGTCACAAATAGGACGAAATGCGCATCCTGGATTCCACTGCTAGTCACCATCTACCAATTAAATATTAACTAAATGCCCAGACATCGTCGAAGCATCTGCACAAGAAGCCGACAGACATGTCGACTTGAGATCGAGCACTTCGGTCCAATCAGTGGACGGGAAAATCTAAAATTAAATTAAATTTTCAATAGTTTATTCTGCCATATTAAACAAAATTATTCAAGCCATCTGGAATTATCTGATGTCAAAAGTTGTCCATTACAACTCCTAGTTTAGACATCATGGTAACAAGCAGATGGACGCCTATGTTGCATATATCCATGCATACACATATGTAATTACTTCTTTCTATCATCGGATTTCTGAACATCATCCTGTGTGGTTAAACAAGGAACAAACAAGGTTTATTCGTAGCTCGATTTTAGCTCATCCTGTAGATATTTAGCATAAAGTCCATGTTTCACAATGCATTTAAAGTTACCTGCCGTATTCTGATGAATCGTAATTTCGTCTTACGAGTTCGGCTTTTATGTATAGTTGTAGCTGTTGGAATCCACCTGAAGATAACTAAATTATGTGTGTTCAAAAGAAAGCTAGTTCAGACGCTTTCTTACATTGTTCATTATTCCACTATAGATAAAATTTTATTTTGATAAAGTAGTCACGCAGTGTTTACTGATAACATGTTTTGAGTACAATTTATTACTTGTAATCATATCAAGGTACTCCTCACACAACTCTCTTGCTTCGTTTATGTACATGAGTGGAAATTGATTAGACATTTGAATAAAATCAATACAAGGCATGCGTGAAACAGAATGGAAGAAGAAGTACATTCGGAAACAATATTAGTGCTATCATCGAGTCCTTCACCCAACAGATGCAGTAGAAGTGACTCAACGCAAATACCAGAGATATGGAAGACATCATTACCAGCCAGATCAGAGGATAATAAATAATGTTAGAAAGTATTTCAGTCAACATTATAACATACTAATAAGTTATTTATTTTACTATAAAAACATCTTATTTCCCATCTGATTGTATTTTATTGACAACACTATTATTATTTCCGAATGTACTTTATCTTAAATCGATTTTATACAAATGTCTAGTCAATTTTTACTCATGTATATAAACAAAACAAGAAAGTTATGTGAGTACCTTGATATGATATGAGCAG